>CM042147.1:128760912-128775912 GCA_023376005.1 Doryteuthis pealeii
CTCTTTAATAAAAAGTATGATATTGTTCAAGTTTTTGTATAAATTAAATGGTACTAAAGATTGTATTATATATATATATATATATATATATATAGTCACACAAACCAGTACACATATGTAAAAACACAGGATTGCAGCTACAGAAGAAAAATCAAATTTCCCCTCCAGAATGAGTAATTCACTAATCTTAGTTTGGCAAAAGGACACGCATATTGAGTACCAGGTGAGGAACGAAGTTAATGATTTGTAAGACTGAAACTTAATTATGTATGAACAGAAGACGAGCACCGGATTAATCAGGAACTTTACGCACCTATAGTTACGCTTAATCACGCGTACGAACAGGGAGGAGGAGATAGACACCCACACGCACATATACACACACACGCGCGTGCGCACATCGCATGCACAAAGAATATGTGCAAACAGCCATTGTTTTTTTTTATTTGCCTGGTCATACACGCATGCGCGCCACGTGCGAAAATATCACGTACCTTCGCTGTGTATTTCCATTCATCTATTTTTCATTTAAACAATGTCTAGACAACTGTAATCACGAAACGTTACGTCCAAATATTTTTTATTTTTTTTATTTTAGTTTCCTTCGTAGCATATCCGGTTTTACAATAATAGCAAACTTAATCAATTCTTTTCCGGATTAGAATAGTTTCTGTAATCTTTATTAAGCTCCCCTTGTTAATTTTTAATTTGATTTAAAAAAAAATCATAACGGAGAAGTGTTAGTTCTTTGATCCGGAGTGACAGAGAGTCAGTGACCTACTCCTTTGGATCATCACTAGTGTATAGAAGATATTTACCAAACCCGTTCGCTACGGGTAGGATGTAACGGTTATCGTCGTCCAAAATGAAAGCAGCAACCCGAGTTCAAATCTTACACGAACCGGTTTCCGTTTCACTTCTTGCTAATGACCTTTGGAAAGGCATGAACCCGTGTGTTCTCTTGATGAAAAATGCACCTCATTTGGTTACATTTCATGTGAGCATCTTGGTCAGCCTATGAACTTTTCAGCCGACACTCGTATGCATATTGTAGATGCGTTGTGTAATGCGTATCGTATTGGGTGTAATGTGACAAGGTAAAGTATAAGCTATGATCGAACTCGCTAATCAGTAGTAACGGATCTGCGAGACTAGATTGCTCACGATTACACTACGAAGTAGGCCACGGCTAGTATGTGACACAAGGTCACAAGCATGGAGTCTCCAGCGCGAATCGGACTCGCTATTCAGTAGTAAGGGATCTGTGATATTATCTTGCTGACCATTATACCACTTTGAGACGACTCTTTTGCCCCCAAAAGGGTCGAAGTGGACCTGGGAGTAAGGCAATGAAGGGGTACTCCACACTCCCCAAAATTGAAATCTCGCTTTTTTAAATCATACTCAGGACACTAACACTCTCAGCCATCATCTTTTAGCACATATATGATAAAAAGTTTAGAGGTTGCCATAAGAGAAATACTAACGGGAAATATAAGGTTTGACGTGATCAGCTGATTGGTCAGAGGGGCCCTCTCCGACCACCCGTCTAGCCCAAGTAAGAGCCAAAGGGGAATGTTGCATGTTATGGACTGTTTAGCCACTGGGATTCGTCCTTAAACTTCATGGATGTTAACAAGCAGCCGTGTTGCAGTTGGCGTAACTGCTCTAGCCGACGGGGCTATCATGTTTGAATTCACCACACCAATACTGGTAGTTTCTCTGGACTTTTACCTTTACACAAGTATCTCGTTGTTTCAAATTGTTTTGGAGTTGGAATGTTTGGCATTCTGGAATTTTTACTATTAATTATCGATTACGTCACTTTGGAGCGGTGTTCAGCAAATTGTTATACCTTAAAAATAAGGCCATTTAAGTGATAAATGGGTTTTAAAAAATACTTTATTGTGGGTCAGTTATATTTTTTAGAAATTCATTTAACCCTTACTCTCAACACAAGAACAGTGAAAAAAATATGAAAAAAAGACATATATTAGATTCATGAAATCGTTTCGTGACATTTTAGACACACACACACACACACACACACACACACACACACACGAGTGTGTACACAGATAAGTTACTAGCAAGCAAGCTAGATAGATAGGATTTGAGTAGATATATATATATATATATATATATATATGGAGAGAGAGAGAGAGAGAGAGAGAGAGAGAGAGAGAGAGAGAGAGAGAGAGAGAGAGAGAGAGAGCTGAAATAGATCGTATTGATTTGAACAGACTGATATATATATATATATATATCTTTTACTGCCAACATATGTAAAGCAATGATCGTCTGTTTAAAGACTGGATCTCTCTGGTGATCGTGAAATATATAAACAAATGTATGTATTTAATATTTTAAAAAACCACCCCTTTACGGCAGCTGTCAAATAGCCGAGAATCGGCCGGGCAAAAAGTCAGTCGGATTTCGCTCCTGGTTAGAGGTGGTTGTTGGGTCTAGCCACGCTGAAGAGGCGTGAAACGCCGAAACACGGTGTCTGTGGATGATATATATATATATATATATATATATATATGAGAAGTAAATACACATACGATGTGTTTTGATATGCCTTTTTTTTTAGCCGAAAATTTTTGGGTGAATATGTGCTTAAGTGAAGTCGTACCTAATTTTGAAAATTAATTAATTAATAATTTATCAATTAGGCGGGCATACCTATTCAAATGAAAGGCTAAACAAATCGAGAAAAATCAATCTCTGTATGTGCATCTCGGCCTATTAGGCCTCATCAGCAGAGCTATATATATATATATATATATATATATCCCAAATAGATAAAAGAAAAAAGGCATATATTGGATTCATGAAATCATTTCGTGACGTTTTAAACACGAATCAAATGTGAAAAAGTCGTGAAAGTTCAAGAGTGCCCAATGTTTAGTTTAGATTAAGCGTCTGAATACTTAATTCTTAAATCTAACCGAATCACGACGGAAAAACAGATTTCAATGATTACATATTCTTTTTTTGTCGTGTTTTTGTATCTATCGCCATTTTTACATTCTATAGGTAATTATTTTGGTGGAGATATTATTGGGAAAACCCGGATTTATATTGACTTTATGGGATTCGTGAATTGAGGCACTTTCAATGGATCGTCATTATAATTATTTTTTTTCTTTTTATTAGGGTGGTATTTTTTATATAAGAAAGACACAAATGATATAATTGACGAGAAGCAAATATAGTCGACTGGCCTGAAAAAAAAAAAGAGGCTTAGTATATATATATATATATATATATATATATATATATATAACCTAATTGAGTCAGAGACTACCTATATATATAGGTGTGTTTCATTTTGACGATTGTAGTTTTTCAAAGAATATATTAAAATGGGTGTAATGAGATTGCCACAGAGGGGCGAGTAAACATTAATTCACTCTAGGTTTTATCCTAAGATTTACCTACTAGTAGGTATTTAGTTTTTTATTTATGAGAAAGCGCTTCCAAATGATTTATTCAAAATATATATATATATATATATATATATATATATATATATATATATATATATATATATATATATATAGAGAGAGAGAGAGAGAGAGAGAGAGAGTTATTTGTTATTATTAGATAATTGAAAATAAAGTGCTCGATTACGTGTGTAAGGGCTGTATTTATTTATTTGTTATAGCGTACAGTACATTTAAGGTGCCATTGTTACCATTGATGCTACCTGGAAACCAATGGTAACAATGGCACCTTAAATGTATTGTGCACTATAACAAATGAATATATACATTAATCTAATTAATCTAACTTACACGTGTTTCGGTCTGGTGTTTATCCATGTGTACATTATATATATATATATATATATATATATATATATATATATATATTATATATATAGTAACGTTAATGTTGCAGTGTTTGGTAATAAGCCATACCTAATGATATTCGTATTGATTGTATTATGGTATAGTATATTTGAAATAGTAAAATCCTAGTAGCTCGGGAACCTTCTCGGACTCGGGAACTTTCCCGAGTCCGAGAAGGTTCCCGATTCCGACAAGAAATACCTGAAGAAGGTCGGAGGGTATATCGGCCGAAACGTTGTACAAATAACAATAAGATGAGGACAATAGTCCGAATAACGCAGATAATGCTAATCATCAAGTCTCATCTCATACATTCAGAGAACTAGTAACTTTGGTTTAGAAAAAATAACTTTTTAATAAAAGAATGTTGGGTGTTTATAGTAAGTATGTGTGTGTGTGTGTGTGTGTGTGTGTGTGTGTGTGTGTGTGTGAGAGAGAGAGAGAGAGAGAGAGAGAGAGAGAGAGAGAGAGAAAGAGAGAGAGAGAGAGATGGGTGTGTGTGTGACAAAAACCAAGAACATTTTAATTTTCTTCAATTATTCCTATCTAATATTAATATTCTATACATAATTATAGATGGCGTCAAGTATTCCTATCTAATACGAATAATGTATATATGTGCGGTACAGTGGGGAGCTGATGGTAGGTGTAGCACTCCATCTAAAACGCAAAAAAACCTGCTGATCTAGCGCTATCAAAAGGAGATAGACTACCTCATTTTCCGGCTTTTATTTTTATTTAAACTTCAATTACTTGTAATTTTTTTTACATTATTAATATTATTGGCCTTATCTACATACTTATAACATGCAATTGTATTTATATATGCGTCAAAATAGCTGTTTGCAATGTTAAAGGGAATGCTAATTTGCATATTGATCTTAAAAATTTGATTTTAATAAATATGTCCTTGATATTATTGATTTCTAATTGTTTGGTTTTATTTTAATAAATATGAGCAAAAATCTCAGATATAATATCAAAAGAAATTCATTAACAAGAAGAAATAACTGTAATTTTATTCTTTACTTGCTATTTTAACTAAATGGTTAAATTAGGAACATTTAGCAATGAAAGTCGGGAGTGATGGTAGAGTAAGTTTCAGTTGTTCTATTTTTCGATTATACTCCCCTCTGTTTCAAATCATTTTATCTGCATTCTTATTTAGTTTCATTATCCTTTCTAATTTAATATATTTCATTACATTAAAACTTAAATATTTACGCCCGGGGGTACATATTCTTACTAGTAGGGAAATAATAAAAACACTCCTCACAGATACAATAATCTAGTCTGAAAAGACTATATATAATGTATGTATTTAATACCCCCACTGTTTCAAATCATTTTATATGCATTCTTATTTAGTTTCATTAGTCTTTCTAAGTGTTTTCCATTGTTAAAAGTAAAATGGAAAAAATGATTAAAGAATTAAAAACCAACTTAAATTAAATGAATTATTTCCATTGTGTAGGCTACATTACCCATCTGCTGTTTCCTCTTCATCCTTTAGCTTCGCTTAACTGGCTATTCATATTTTATGAATATATTGCACTCTGACAGTCTTTTGTTACAAAATAATCATGTTTCCAACCTTTTAAACAAACCTGTATAAAAAATTCATAATGCTAAAACATGAGTCAGCCTGGCGTGAAGTGAGAGATCTTCTTTCATTGATTTTTTTCTCCCGCCAGTTTTAAGGTAAGCATCCCTTTTGTCATTGATCAATTCAATCATTTCTCCCCCCCCCCCGATGGCTATCGATGATTCTTAGGGGTCCCTTTTCATTAGCTTCTGTCCCAAGAGAGAACAGACAAACAAACAAACAAACAAGCAGACAAACCTTTCTTTTACAATCCTTGATGGTTGGGCGTCACATCGTAGTCTAATTAGAGAGTTAGTTTCACAGACCCTTTACTACTGAATAGCGAATTTTGCTGGGTGACCCATACTTGCGACCTTGTGTCATATCCTACCCGTGGTGAACGGGTTGGGTAAAGAAAGGGACGTCCCACCGTAGGTTAGCAAGCTAGTTCACTGATCCATTACTAGCAAACAAGCAAAACTAACTTTTCTTTACTATCCGTGATGGTTGGGCGTCCCATCGCGGTCTAATTATTAGCAAGCTAGTTTCGCACATCCATTACTTCTTAATAGCGAGTTCGATTATCGCTGAGTGCTCCATGTTTGCGACCTTGTGTCACATCCCACCCGTGGCGAACGGTTGGGTAAAGAAAAGACCTCCCATCGGGGTGTAATGGTTAGCAAGCTAGTCTCGCAGATCCATTACTTCTTAATAGCGAGTTCGATTATCGCTGAGTGCTCCATGTTTGCGACCTTGTGTCACATCCCACCCGTGGCGAACGGGTTGGGTAAAAAAAGACCTCCATCGGGGTGTAATGGTTAGCAAGCTAGTCTCGCAGATCCATTACTACTTCTTATAGCGAGTTCGATTATTGCTGAGTGCTCCATGTTTGCGACCTTGTGTCACATCCCACCCGTGGCGAACGGGTTGGGTAAAGAAAAGACCTCCAATCGGGGTGTAATGGTTAGCAAGCTAGTCTCGCATATCCATTATAGCGTTCAATTATCGCGGAATGCTCCACACTTGTGACCTTGTGTCACATACTACCATGGCCTGTAATTGTGAGCAATCTAGTCTCGCAGATCCATTATACTGATATCGAGTTCGATCATAGCTTGATGTCTTATATTTGTGACCTTGCGCCACATTCCACCCGTATGCATTTGGGTAAAGAAAAGATGTATACCAGTCTCGGCTGAAATAGAAACAACCTCGTCCAGGATTTGAACACGTCTTGTTGTGTCAATTTCCCACGACAATACACATTACACAACGCATCTACAATATGCATACGAGTGTCGGCTGAAAAGTTCATAGGCTGACCAAGATGCTCACATGAAATGTAACCAAATGAGTGCATTTTTCAACGGGGAACACACGGGTTCATGCCTTTCCAAAGGTCATTAGCAAGAAGTGAAACGGAAACCGCTTCGTCTAAGATTTGAACTCGATTCGCTGATTTCATTTTGTACGACGATAACCGTCACGCAAAGCGTACCTCCAAAGTCAGACGCTTGAAATTCAAATAGAACGAATGTCGTTTTCAAATCTCTATTTACCCATAGCTGGGGTGGAATGAGGGCAGACTGATTCATGCCTTTCCCAAGGGCATTAACATCCAGGAACCCGAGTCCACTTATACCCCACGACGATAACCATTATGCTAAGAGCGCCAAAATTATAGGGTTAAACTCATTACCTGGTACCCGAGGCACTCCTAAAATGGAATGCCGAAGAAACCTGGTCAGATTTTTGTCGCTGTCCAATTTTTGTCAATAAATTTTGACCCGTCGTGGTGGGTAGGTCGATATCCTGACTAGCTAACTACGCGGAATGTGCGGTATGTTCGTTGTCATAGTGCAAAACCAGGTAGGCTACTTTTATGGACGCCCCTTTATTCTTTTAGAGTAATGCAGATCATTTTCAAACAGATCCATTTGACGCATAGATGGGACCCTAACAGGTACTACCACTCCTGATCAGAGTGACCCTGAGAGAGCTACAGGACTGAACTTACTCCAGTTTAGCTCAGTTGGTAGAACATCCAACGAGGAATCAAGGTTCAGTTTCTATACCGGCCCTCGCCAACTCAGCTCATGAGTAGCACTGCTTGAGTAAATTGATATGTGCGGTAAAGTAGCATCAGGAAGGTGACGGTAGGTATGGCGGCCCACATCAGTAAAAACAATCTCCTTGGTCTAACGCTAGCGAAAAGGGGATAGACTCCTTCGCTGATACCGACAATAGGCCACTCCGCCGACTTTTTATAAGAGTCAGACTAGCTCACTCGGTAGAGCATCCACCTAGGAACCACAAGGTTCCGTGTTCGATACTGGCCTTCGTCAACTCAGCGCAGGGTTGCCAAAGCTTGGATCTGTGCGGTAAAGTGGGGAGCTGAGGGTGGGTGTGGCGCTCCACCTCATACAGAACAGCAATCTCCCTGGTCTAGAGCTAAGGAGAAGTGGATAGACTCTCACGCTGTTCGGCTGATACCGACTACAGGCCACCCCATAAACTTTTACATATTCATATTCATGTTCTAGTGCTTTCTGCAAGAACATCGATATCCCGTTGGTGTGACTGCATCTCAAATTTCCCCATCTGCTCGAGACGTTAAAAAAAAAGACAAAATGAACATAAAAAACTTTCGTATGAAGAAAGACTTAGGAAGACTGATTAACCAAATTTGTTTTATCGACGAACAAGAGGAGATATGATTGAAGTCTATAAATATACCCATCGATTTTGTTCAACGAACTTTAATCCATTGAATGTTACTCCAAAATCAATACCAGGGGTCATAAATTAAAACTCTTAAATTTTTTTTTGCAAAACAAAATTATTTTAGTAACAGAGTAATGATTTGGTTTGTTTGGTTTGTTTTGTTTTACGGCATATCAAACTCAGTGGGTCATTTAATGCCGATAAAGTTTTGAAATAAATCAATTCTTAATGGATAATACAATTTTTTTATAAATACATTTTTCTATTTAACCCATACATGGGACCCTAACAGGTACTACCACTCCGGGTCAGAGTGGACCAGGGAGCAATGGTGATGAAGGGGTGCCCACATTCCCCAAACCTCCAAAACTGGAACCTCACCATCAGATAGAGTTTAACGTCATTCCCAGGACATGTAGACCCGCAGCCACCGCCTTCTAGCACCCATATGATAAAAAGGGGTTGGGGCTTGCCATAAGGGCAATAAGGTTGGAAAATCATATAGGTGCTAGGGCTTGACGTGACAAGCCGATTGATCGGAGGGGGTGTCTCGACCGCCCGTTTAGCCCAAGATAGGGCCAAAGTGGAGTATTGCAAGTCATGAACTGCTCATCCACCTGGGCTCTATCCTTAAGCATCACGGATCGCCACCCACGGCCAACAGGTGGCCCCATTGGGGGAGTCTTACCCCTCTGCAGAGGTGCAGTCGGTGCATTCTAACGCCCCAGCCGACAGGGCGGAACAGTGTGATGAGTACATGGAATGAACTACCATCATCAATAGTGAATGCTCCATCTGTGAACTCCTTTAAGGCAATGTTTGAAAGATTATGAATATTCTGTAGAATTAAGATGAGTATTTGGAATATAAGGAACAGCTGACAGGTCTCAGACCTAATATAATAGCTGAAAAAGAGATTATTATTAGGATAGTGTACCTGACACGCCACCTGTCTTTAAACTTACGCACCACTCGTTTACAAGCATTGTTCTTTTGTCAATTGTTGGCAAAAGCAAAACAAATTGAAAATAAACACACACACACACACACACACACACACACACACACGTGTTGATAATATAGTTTACTATATTTATAAACTAGAAGTGGCTACCCTGTGACGCCAGAGTAGTGGAGGGGGAAAAAAAAACCTGGTATATCGATTTGTTTACTTTGAGATTCAAAAATGCTGGACATTTTTAAGTAGAATTTTAATGCTATTTCTACATATATTTCAATTAAAAAAAAAAATATATTTGAGAATGAATCAAGTCTTCATAATTTTTGCAAAAAAGAACCGGTGATATCTAATATATATATATATATACTCAGTGCATGTTATATGGTCTCAAGGGACTCCCGAAATTGGACAGATAAAAAAAAATAATGAAATAAACGTCCGGGCTTAAGGTGGGAATTGTGACAGAAACTCAATTTTTACCATACAACAAAATAGTATATGCATAAACCAGAATGAAATACGTGAAATTCTCTGGAACATCGAAATAAAGACGAGTCACCTTTTCCCAGCCAGACGACCTAAACTGTACCCTCGGCTGGGCAAGCTCTACCCTGATGGTCTGGGTATGTTGGCCAGAGCTGATGATCATGAACAAGTTAGAGCTGTAGCTGATTATTACACTGAATACAAAGAATTATTTGAAGACGTTGGAACAAATGCTGGAGAAAAGACACTCAAAGACAGATTTTTTTGAATATGGGGGGAAACTCGTGAGGAACGCATTCACGCACCAATTCCACTATGAAGTCTTCTATTCTTATTTGAAGCTCAAAGAACAAGAATGCCGCAACATCATCTGGATCGCCGAGTGCGTTGCTAGTATTGATTAACACGAAAAAGACAACTTGACAACTGGTAGAGTTTGCAGACCCAGCAGATCACAGGGTGAAGATGAAAGAAAACGAAAAGTTAAAGAAATACCTGGACCTTGCTAGAGAAAAAAAAAAAAAAAAAAAAACAAAAAAAACAAAGCAAACTGTTGAATATGAGGGTGAAAGTGATATCAATTGTAGTTGGTGAACTTGGTGTGGTAACCAGAAGTTTAGAAAAAAGACTGGAGAAACTGGAAATTGGAGGAAGAATTGAAACCATCCAGATAACAGAATTGTTGAAATCAGCTAGAATACTTAAAAGAATCCTGGTGACTTGGGAGGACTTTTTGTCTCTCAGACTCCAGTGAAGGACTATCAGCTTACACTTACAAGGAATAATAATAATAATAATAATAATAATAATAATAATAATAATAATAATAATAATAATACTGGGACTTTGAAATAAAGATGGATCACCTTATCCCAGCTAGGAGACCAGACCTAGTATTGATTAACAAAAAGAAAGAACTTATCAACTGGTGAATTTGGGGTTCCAGCAGATCACAGGTGAAAATGAAGGAAAACGAAAAGATGGACGAATACTTAGACCTTGCAAGAGAATTAAAAAAAAACTATGGAATATGAAAGTCAAAGTGATACCAATTGTAGTTGGTGCACTTGAAACGGTCCAAAAAAGCTTGGAAAAAAGACTGGAGAATCTGAAAATTGAGATCATCCATTGCTACAATCGGCTAGAATACTCAGGAGAGTCCTAGAGACCTGAGGAGACTTGTTTCCACTCCAGTGAAACACCATCAGCTGGGTGATAATAATAATAATAATAATAATAATAATAATAATATCCGGCTAGGACACCTGGCCTAGTGTTAATTAAGACAACGTCGTCTCGTGGATTTTGCCGTCCCGATGGAACACAAAGCAAAAATGAAACAAAACGAAAGAATAAGCAAATATTTGGACCTTGCTAGAGAACTGAAACTATGGAACATGAATGTAAAGGTCGTATCAATTGTAATTGGTGCCTTTGGAACGGTTCCTAAGTGTTTGATAAAGAGTCTGGATGAATTGGAAATCAGAGGAAGAATCAAGTCCATCCAAACAACAGCATAAAGATCGGCTAGAATCCCCAGAAGATTCCTGACGACCCGGGCAGACTTGCTGTCACTCAGCCTCCAGTGAACCAACCGCCAGCTAAGACGGGCGTGAAAAACGTTTATGGAGTCAAATAATTATGATTTATCTGGAATTTTGAGATACAACCGGATCACCTAATCCCTGCCAGAAGACCAGACCTAGAAAAGAAAACAACTTCTCATCTCGTGGATTTTGCTGTGCGAGCAGTGAAAGTGAAAATGAAAGAAAATGAAAGGATAGACAAATACTTGGACCTTGCCAGAGAACTGAAGAAACTGTGAACATGAGGGTGAAGGTGATTTCAATTGTAGTTGGTACCTTGGAATGGTCCCAAGGACTTGAAAAAAAAACCCTGGAAGTATTGAAAATCAGAGGAAGAATCGGGACCATCCAGACAACAGTATTGGTAAGATCGGCTAAACTACTCAGAAGAGCCCTGGAGACCCGAGAAGACTCGCTGTCACGCAGAGTCCAGTGAAAGACCACCAGCTAAAAATACGAGGTTGATGGTGTTTCTAACTGTACGAACTCACTTTCTATCTATCTATCTATCTATCTATCTATCTGTCTGGTGAAACACCCTGTGATTACTGAGACGATAGATCCAAGATACAATCTTACCACACACCTCGTCCCCACATAGTCATTTCTATCACAGATTAAATTAATACAATTTCGTCACTTGCAGATATCACTGGCCAGAGATGAGATAACTTTTCACACGAAAGTCCAAAGTCATCTCTTAGAAATCTGATGACATGGATTTTTTCACACAAAACAACGTTATTATGTTTATTATTTATTCATTTTTATCTATTTGTACTTATTATTAATCTTCATTTTATAGTGTAAATTTAATTTTTAGAAACGAGTAGAAAACACTGGAAATGTTGATTCTAAACTACTATATTACAAGTTAATCTACTATATTGCAAGTAAGATAGTCGTCCCTTAATCAATAAATCAATCAATCAATCAATCAATCAATCTATCTATCTATCTATCTATCTATCTATCTATCTATCTAAATAGCCCAGTCTATCTATCTATCTATCTATCTATCTATCTATCTATCTAAATAGCCCAGTCTATCTATCTATCTATCTATCTATCTATCTATCTATCTAAATAGCCCAGTCTATCTATCTATCTATCTATCTATCTATCTGTAGCCGAGTCTGTTCCTTATCTATCTATCTATCTATCTATCTATCTATGCGTGCGTGCGTGCATATAGTGCTTGAGTCAAAAATCGTTAACTTAATTACAGACACACACAGACACGCACACACACACAGACACACAGACACACACACACACACACACACACACACACACACACATATATATATATATATTGCTTCTAATAATTCTGAACCGCCACCACTACCACCACTATCTATCTATCTATCTATCTATCTATCTATCTATCTATCTTTAGATTTCCTAAGGTGGATTTATTGTGTAACATTAAAACCTCCGGTCATAATCTTTCTCTCATTTAGTTTGAGGGCGGTGATATGAATGAAAAAAAAAAAGGACCCCCCAAAAAAAACAAAAAAAAAAAATACAAAAAACAAAAACAAAACAAACAAACAAAAAACCCATCAAAAACCAAAAATGAAAGCAAAACAAAACAAAAATATGCGTAGACATAAGTAAAAATGAAAATGGTACCTTGAGAAATGATGAGGTCTCTATGCTTCTTATCCGTGATACACATCGTATCTAGGTCTTTTCTTTCAACAAAAGAAATATCTTTTTCTGAATCGAAGCCCTTCGCCAAAAACATCTCATAATATTGACTCAAACCAATTTCTTGAAGAAAGGTAAAGACACCGCATCTTGGATCGTAAACATCATCCATCGTGTAGTCTTTGTTTGTCATCACCATCCTTTACTTATATATGTAAATAAACGTATATATATTCAAAATAAAGTTACTTTCTGTTTACTTGTTGAAATCTGTCTCTTGCTCGACGTGTTGCTTGTCGGCTGGTAGGTTTGCTTCTTATAAAATCCCGACGAAGCAGTTTTTATATTTATATCGCCTTTCTTTTCTTCTTCTTCTTTTTCTTCTTCTTTTTTCTTCTTCTTTTTCTTTTTCTTTTATAGCCTTTTCTTTTTCTTTTTCTTTTATAGCCTTTTCTTTTTCTTTTTCTTTTAAAAGTCCCAAGTCTATTCTTCTTTCAAAAGGATTAGTAGATAATCGTTCTTTTAAGTTGAAGAAATTGTTATACTAATAACAATCAGCGCCCGCCTCTTTCTTTTCTTCTCTCCTTAAAAATAAATAAATAAACAAATAAATAAATAAATAAATAAATACGAAGCCACAAAAATTTAAATCTACAGGTAACAAATAAAAAATCAATTCTTTACGTTTTCAAAGGATTTCTTTTGTGGTAATCCACAATTCATTAAAGCCGTTGTTATTATTTTCTTCGTTTTTTTTTTTTTTTGGTGGAGGGGTTATACTACTCTCTCTTGATTATAGGTAAAGTCCAGAGAGAGAGAGAGAGAGAGAGAGAGAGAGAGAGAGAGAGAGAGAGAGAGAGAGAGAGAGGGAGGGGAGGGGAGAGAGAGAGAGGGGGGGCAATAATGAACAAATCAATATATATCAACAAATCCCTTAGCAACGGTCCTTTCTTCCAATCACCGCCGCTTTTTTTATTTATTTATTTTTTTTTTTACTAAAACGGTTTTCTTCACTTGGCTCTTTTTAATGTCGGCACTCTGACGCATTTATTTTTTTTGTTTTTTTTGTTTTTGTTTTTTTTGTTTTTTTTTTGTCGCCGGTAATATTATATCTATCACTCAATTTTCTCTCACTCTTTCTCTTCTCTTTCTTTCTTTCTTTCTTCTTTCTCTTTCTTTCTTTCTCTTTCTTTCTTTCTTCTTTCATAGTACCTCATACTACGTCAGCAACTAGTAAAATCCAAATTATAAATTAAATCCATCTCACTCAGTATTCTTCTTCTCTTCTTTCTTTCTTTCTTTTTCTTTTCTTTTCTTCTTTTTCTTTTCTTTTCTCTTTCTTTCTTTCTTTCTTTCTTTCTTTCTTTCTATAGTACATCATACTACGTCAGCAACAAGTAAATAAAAATCCATATTTCTTTTTAGACTTTTTAAACAGCAAACAACATAAAGGGTAAGAAAAAACCAAAAACAAAACTTTTCTTTCAGAATAAACTTTACCTATGTGTAAGAAAATTTATCACGGACCGATTTACGTGAAAACAATCCGTAAGCAAGACCTGAACATAACCCGTGCTGAGCGGTACCGCATGACAGATATTGTCTACATTCGTTGCTACCCGACGCTATAATATACAAGCAATATCTATGTACACATATATATATAAGCAAAACTATTAATACTGCTATTACTACGACTGATGATTGTAATATCGATAGGCCAGGACCCGCCTGTTAGTCCGACGGACAAGCCTGAACTGCGTCCTCTCATTAGATTACAACAAAACAGGTTTCAACAGGACGACTACTTCACACTTTTATCACTTTTTGTACACCTGATATAGACCCAAATCTCTCTCTCTCTCTCTTGATTTCTCTCTCTCTCTTTGTTTTTGTTTATTTGCTTGTTTGTTTAAAAAGCCCGTTCGTTGGTAGATGGACACATAATTTATATCTTTCGTGTATTGGTGTGATTGCGAAGTGTTTATGAAATTGCAACGTGTTTAGAAAACTGTGATCGCGGTGACAACACAGGCGGTTCAATTTCTCTCTCTCAAGATCGAATCAGGTATCTTAGATATGACACTAAACTGCATCTAGTTGTGAAGTTCCGATTCTGGAGCCCTGGCGGAGCGTGGAGTACCCCTT
>CM042147.1:128783412-128793412 GCA_023376005.1 Doryteuthis pealeii
GAAATGGGTAGTAACCTGGCCTCGCAGACCAATTACTACAGAATAGTGAGTTCGATCTGCACTAAGTGCTCTATACCTGTAGCCTTGCCCCAAATATAAGCCACTTAGTTTTTTTTTAAGTCACCTTGCGTAATGTAATCGTAATTAATTAAAGCTGTTAGAACATTACTTGTGAATTAAATTATCATTCGGTCCCTCCTACTTTTGGCCTTGTGCCAAATTAAGCTACTACTGAGTACTGAGTTCAATCCCCACTAAGTTCAATATGCCTTGTGAAAAATCTGAGCTACGTTTAGTTTTGGGTAGTTAGCGAACAATTTTAACGAGTTTGATTCCCACAAGTTGCTCCATTATTTCTGGTCTTGTGCCATACTTAGCCAAGCTTATAATTGTCAACAACTAGTAGATTTATTGTGAGGTTTTGCCAACTCAGTTAGTAGAGCGTTCGGCTAGGAATCACAAGGTTCCTGGTTCGATACTGGCTCTCGCCAACTCAGTGAATGACTAGCACAAGGATCTGTGCTGTAAAGTGAGGAGCTGATGATAGGCATGGCGCTCCACCTCATACGCTAAAATACTCTTTAGTCTAGCGCTAGTGAAAAGGGGTTAGACTCCATCGCTGTCTGGCTGATACCGACATTAGGCCGCCCCGACGACAAAAAACAAAACAAAACAAAAAATAAACAAAAACAACTACCCATCTATGGGTTAAATAAGTAAAGTCGACGGGGCGGCCTAAAGTCGGTATCAGCCAGACAGCGATGGAGTCTATCCTCTTTTCAATAGCGCTAGACCAAGGAGATTGTTTTTAGCATCTGAGGTGGAGCGCCACACCTACCATCAGCTCCTTACTTTACCGCACAGATCCCTGTGCTACTCATACGCTGAGTTGGCGGGGACCGGTATCGAACTAAGGAACCTTGTGGTTTCTAGCCGAACGCTCTACCGACTGAGATAAATGTATTTATAAAAAATTATATTATCCATTAATTGATTTATTTCAAAAACTTTATCGGCATTAAATGACCCACTGAGGTTGATATGCCGTAAAACAAACCAAACCAAACAAACCAAAAATAAGCTAATTTCAGAGGTGAGTGTTCGAGCAAAGTTTCCGGATGTTTTTCTTTCCCGCCTCGTTTAGAAGATCCGCATAACTCAGCCTCCCTTTTACCTGGTTCTCATATTTCGTTCTGCCGTGTGTCATAAGGTCATTTATGAATACCTGTTACACAGGTGCCTCCACGCTATTGTTATTCTTTTATCCAAGGAATGCCATTATCATTTTCACATGTGCGTGTCGACGTGTGCGTCTTACGGGACCGGAGAATAAATCGATTCAAAGATTAAGATTAACGGCATGTGATCTTTTATTACTCGGATTTAACAGCCAAGTGTGTCGGCGGGGGTTGGGGGGGGATACTATTGATATCTTATAATTCACTAAATGTAAACAAAGGCACATGCCAATTTTTTGACATGACCCCCCAAGCAAAATTTTAGAATCATCCCTTAAAAGCTTTAAAAAAACTACTAACAAAAAAATAAACACTTTCCAGGTGGGGTAAAAATTAATTTTTAAAAAGATATTGCCGGGATTTCTTTTATATCATAAGTAAGTAAAATATCTTCAAGGAGTAAAAAAACACAAAAAACAAAAAACAAAACAAAAAAAAAAACAAAACAAAAAAGAAAACAATTTAAAATGGAAACTTAGTTCTGTCCCCACACAAATAAAATGTTGCGTGCATCTATAAATTATTAATTAGATAATTATTTTGAATATCTTACACACAAAATCGTAGGCATTTATTTATTTTGGTTGGTTTGGTTGGTTGGGTTTTACGGCATGTCAACCCTTTGGGTTATTTTATGCCGAATACTTCTATTGGTAAAAAAAAAAATGTTTAATGCTAACAAAGTTTTGAAATAATTTCATTTTTAATGGATAATACAATTTTGTTTATAAACTCATGTTTTCTATTTAACCCATAGATGAGATTTATTTATTTGTAAACTTTTTAGTTAACTTCTTGATACTGAAAAAAATGACAATTTCTTGTTTGTAAATAATTTTCCCGTAAAATTTTATACGTTAGATAACTTTAGATATATATTAAAATAAAATAAACTATATATAAGTATATATCATAATACCCTGAGGAATTGCGTATGTTTATCATATGAGTATTTAGTTTATAGTCAAAATAAGTAATACATAGAATAAAGAACAAACCTATATTATATATACTCAGAAATTAAGAACACAACAGTAAGCGGTCCACATTGTTTGTTAAAACAAGTTTTAATAAATACATAGTATTATTGATTCATATATAGTTTGCTTTTTCTTAATATACATTCAAAGTTATCTAAGGTATAGAGTTTTATGCGAAAATTATTAACAAAGAAGAAATAGTCACATAATGTTTTTTTTTGTATTAGTTTTTATAATTTAATTATACTGTAGAAAAAAAACTGTTTTGTTTATCGTCTGTTGCAAAAGTTTGTTTTACGACAGACGATGATAAAAATAGACCAGTTTTGATTCTCCCAAAGCAAAACCCTTAAACATTTGAATTAATTTGGATTTAACTGTTAGAAACTGGGTTTTATTAGAAAAGAAACATATTTATTCGAATTTTGATGTTTGTTTGTTTGTGTGTCAATAGATATTTAATCATGTGCTTTTGTTTGTGCGTTTGTTCGTTTGTTTGTGTGTGCGCGCGTGTGTGTGTATGTGTATGTGTATGTATGTGTGTGTGTGTTCCTTTCCTAAAATAGTGAAGGAAGTACAGGTTATTTCCGATAACTCCAACCTAAAAAAAGGGGAACCACTCTGAATGAATTTTATCTGTTAATTAATCTGCCCATTATTTTTTCCATTAAACTACCCCTAAACCCTAACCCTAATCCTAACCCCGTCTATTTTCCTCTAGTAGATCAATAAAAAAAAAATAATTCACCAGTCATTCAGAGTGATTCCCCCTTTTTAGGTTGGAGTTATAGGAAATAACCGAAATACATTATTTTTGTGAAAACAGTACCATATTTGACAACTTGGACTTTTGAATTTTGTGGGTTCGATCCCTTATGGAATTTTTTCCTCCTGTGTGTCCTGTGTCCGAAAAAGATTACGTGCGAGTTTTACGCTTCGGAGTTCTGAAAATAAGGAGATTAAGACACTATCGGATTAGCAAGGATTAATTCTCATTCATCAAAGTATCTCTGCTTTAAATTTCTTTTATCGCTGTTCCAAATCAGAAGGGTTTCAATTGTTCAATTTCGACTAAATTTTACGCTTATGTATTAATTTCTGCCCATTGCTCTCTCTCGGAAGTCTTTGTAGGGATTTGATTTGAGCCAAGAGACCACCAGCGACACATGTGGGCGTCATAAAACTTGTTTGTTTGTTCGTCTGTGTTGTATCGTTGAAGTGGTAAAAAAAACACAGAGAAATAGTGTGCTTGATATATATTTTATTCGGCACTTGTATCTGATGCTAACAGATAATTATAACATAAAACAAGAAGTAGTACAATTCACAAGACAAGCGTAGAAGAATGAGGAGGGTCAAATGTCTGTAGTCAAACGCAGTGATTTCGTTCGAATATATTTTTCCCGGCTTTATCACAAGACCATCAGTGACACTTGTACCCGTCATAAAACTATTGTGACAGTGACAGCTATTTCAAACGCTTCCTCTTAAACTCCTGAGGATTACTTCGGAATATATATATATATAGATTTTATATATAGATTTTATCTCGAAATATTAAGAATAAATTACCGGTTGACAAACAACACCATAGTTACCTTATTTTTTATTTACACTTGCATTGCGATGGCCTTCAAAACCAACCACCAAACCAATATAAACACAATGCTTCAAGCAAATTATAAAATAATTTCAGCTTCATATTCCACAGCTTTTTCAATTATTATTACTAGTACAAAATAAAAAACACCCTCCGGGTGATGTAAAAATAGATTTTCGAAACATATTGCCTAAGGGGTGGGAATAAAAAATTCAATGTCGGCAAGTTTGTACCCTAAGTAAGTACAATCCTCAAATTAATTACAGGATTAAAAAATAAAACAATTTGAAATGTAAACTTTAAATATGTATTAAAATAAAACAAACTATATTAAGATATATAATACCAGTCATGTATTTATTAAAACTTGTTTTAAAAAACAATGAGGACTGTCTAATGCTGCATGTTCAAATTTTGAGTGTATTTATTCTATGTTATGACGATTTGGGGTAATGTGACGTAAGCAGTGACGTAATTTTTGTGACAGAAAAAACCGGAAGCGAATCTCCATTATTATTATTATTATTATTATTATTATTATTATTATTATTATTATTATTATTATTATTATTTCGAGTATTAGCTGGTGGTCTTTCACTGGACTCTGAGCGACAGCAAATGTCCCCATATCTCCGTGACTCTTCTGAGTATTCTTGCCAATCTTAACAATGTTGTTGTTTGGATAGTCTCGATTCTTCCCCTGATTTCCAAATCCTCTAGACTATTCTCTAAATTCTTGGGGTCCGTTCCAAAAGCACAACCAATAATTGGTATTACTTTTACCCTCATATTATAAAGTTTTTTTTTTTCAATTCTCGGGCAAGGTCCAGGTATTTGTCTATTTTTTCGTTTTTTTCACCTTCACCCTGTGATCTGCTGGGCCAAATCTACCAGTTGACAATATTAGGTTCGGTCTTCTGGCTGGATTAACACGATCCGTCTTTATCTCAAAGTCCCAGAGAATTTTACGTGTTTCATTCTCAAGAACAGATTCTGGTTTATGCATATACCATTATGTTGTATGGTCAAAATTTAGTTTCTTGCACAATTCCCAGTGGGTATTTGCCTCATACGCCAATTGTATGGGCTGGGCACGAGGCCTCGTCTTAACGTGGGCCTACCCACAAGCCGAAGCTCATGGGTGGGAAAGAACAAAAATTGCGTCGATCCCTTCGGCATTCCCCCTCAAGGGCGCCTCAGGCGCTGGGCAATAAACCCAGCCCCACCCCCAAGGGGGCAGGTATTGCCTGGGGGGGATAGCCCCCTGTGATCGACGCTATTAATTTAATACACAGGTCCAGTGGCCGAAGCACACTGGACCCCCGCCCCGAAGGATGTGTTGCACAGTTCCCAGTGGATCACCTTTCCAACCAAGTCGTGTCTAGCTTTGTATTCCCGTTGTGCTAGTTTGCTGCAATCACTTGATACATGGTTGATCGTCTCATCTCTGTCTCCACACACACTGCATTTGCTATTCTGTTGTGTCTTATCTATTTTTGCTTGAATATAGAAATAAACTAAGATGAGAATACAAGGAAAGTAATAACGTAAGAACAAAGACAATGGGAGAAAATTAATTAAATATATATAGAGAGAGATAGATAGATAAATATATTGAGAAAGGGAGATAGATAGATATATAGATATATTGAGAGAGAGGAGAGAGAGAGAGAGAGAGAGAGAGAGAGAGAGAGAGAGAGAGAAAAACGATGGAAGAAAAGTTCAATGGTTTGAAAGAGAGAGAGAGAGAGAGAGAGAGAGAGAGAGAGAGAGAGAGAGAGAGAGAGAGAGAGAGAGAGAATGGGAAAAAGATTAAGAAATAAAAAAGAGGATGTGAGAAAAAAAAGAAAGAAAGAAAGAAAGAAAGAAGGAAATAAATAAAGAAATAGGAGGATGGCATTGTCTTATGCTGCAATTATGAGCAATTCGGTTTCTCTCTTGAGGTTTGATTTTTTAAACCAGGGGCATCCTGGTTATGAAAATAAACTGCATCTAGTGGTGAGACTCTACTTCTGGATATATAGGGAAGTGTGGAGTACCCTTTCATTGCCATTACTCCTATATTCACTCTGACCAATTAACAAGATAAATGAACAAATGCTTTGCCCCACACACACCTGTACATAAACGCATACAAATAAATGTTGACACGCACACATAGGCATGCACACACTCACACACAATCAACACACACTTTTCTCTCTCTCTCTCTCTCACTCACTCACTCACTAAGTCACTCTCTCTATTTCTCTCTCCCCCTCTCTCTTTCATACACACAAACGAACAAATGCTTTGCCCACACACACACCTGTACATAAACGCATACAAATAAATGTTGACATGCGCACATAGGCATGCACACACTCACACACAATCAACACACACTTTCTCTCTCTCTCACTCACTCACTCACTCACTCACTCTCTCTCTCTCTATCTCTCTCTCTCTCTCTCTATTTCTTCCTACCTTTCTCTCTCTCTCTCTCTATTTCTCCCTCTCCCCTCTCTCTTTCATACACACACAAACACACACACAAAAACACACACCCACATTGTCTTATGTTTCCTTGAGGTTATTTTTGCTTCTACACAAAAGATCCGCCAATTCCGACCCTCTCCACACAGTTACACGTGCCAGTCTTCCTGTGTAGCCCCGGGTCCACAACATAACACCGGCTTTTAACAACAGACTTGTCAACGAAGGCTGCCGGTCTCGTCACACTTTTAGCTGACAACATAAACGGCCGCTGATGGAAAACAAAAATCAATCGGATATAATAGGGCTTTTTTTAAATTTTATAAATACTAGCAGGACCTGTGGGTATACCACAGTATGGTAATTTATAGCTACTGGCAAAATGAGCCTAAAATGCGTTTTTGACAAAATGACTTTAGCCCCCCCCTCTACAGAAAATAATTTACCAAAAATCAGGGAATTATCGGTTTTTAATGAAATTTTCAGTGTTTATTTATCACTGAATGATCTTTATAATGCATTATTTATTTTATTTCAAAACTTTCTCATTTTTTTTCAGGTCGCTTAATTTTAACTCCCCCCCCCCTTATGTTGGGGGCGTAACATTTTTGCGAGTTGGTCATTTTCGATACTAATTACAGTATAAATAATGAGATAAAAGACCGAAGTTATGAAAAGAAAAAAAAAATTACGGTGGCTTTTCTGAGAAAATAAGTACCGAAAATTGAAAAATAAAATGTAAAAAAATAACAAATAATTAATTTTTTGGAGATTTCTTTTTTTACTCATTTCGATAATTATTTAATTGGCTATTATCTTATTAAAGAAAAAATTATACATTGATATTTTTTATGCTTAAAAGGGGGTGGGTACATTTTCAATAGAGTTTTTCTTCAAAACTTATTACTTTATGTGTCTAATATATATATATATATATATATATATATATATATATATATATATATATATATATATGTAAGAAAGTTTTATAGAAAAACAACAAGATGTAAAACATTTTAGCTGACAGATATCTGTTTCGACATTATGAATATGTCTTTTTCAAAGCAACATTGTAAGTGGAAAAACGAAATGAATATATAGTAATTACAAGTCAACGAACACTCTCGATCAGTACCGGAAATTTTTTAAAAAATTTTAAAAATACATATTTGTTGTTAAAAATAAAATAAATTTTATTTTTAAAAAGTTAAATATATATATATATATATATATGAATAAGATATAATGAAAAAACAAACGATGTTACCACTGAAATGCTCATCAGAGAAAAGTGTGCAAACCGTTTCGGGGCCAATTCTCTTGACGGTTTTTAAAAGCAACACTCGGCCCATCCCAACTAATATGAGGACCCTATTGCGTTATAATGTATCAACCGCACGTGGGTCGGTCATCAACAAAAAACAAGACGGGAAAAAGACCGTTAGTAAAACAGAACGCTGCTAGTTAAACGTTGGAATTAATCAAAAAAAATAAAATAAAATTGTGCTGTCTGCATTAAAAATAATATGAATTTTTTAAAATAAATGAATTATATTATATATATATAGTTAAAAATCAATGGCAAATGAATGAATGGATGAAACAAATGAATGAAATGATGCGGATAAATAAAAATCCTTTCCAAGGGACCCTTCTCAAAAGTATTAAAACACTTTTTGAGAGTGGGGGTCCCTGATAGAAAGTTTTTCTCATCTTATTAGACTCCTTTGAAGCATCAAGTATATATATATATATATATATATATATATATATATATATATATATATACCAACCTCTCCGCACGAGCAGGATGCGACACAAGGTCAATTTGTTTCCTTCGGAGTTAGTTTAATAGGTTTGGATTCAGAGTTTTTCTTCTCTAGACTGGTTACCTAACCAAGGTTAAAGAGCTCAGTCTGCCCTACTATTTATCCATAGCTGGAAGAAGAATAGTTGGATACATACCTTTTACAAGGATATTAGCGCTATATGAAATGCAAACAACCTCGTCCAGGATTTGAACTCGGATCGACGAGTCCATCTCCCATGACTCTAACCATATAACACACATATAAAACACTGCAGTGTCAGCTTTACTTCCTCTTTTTTCTTTCAGCAAACAATCATTGATTCACTCAGCTTTAGTATAATAATAAATATACAAGGGGGCGACAGAAATATCTCCACAATTTGAATCGTCACCCGTATGGTTGCAAGCAAACTTTGGAAAGGGTCAATGGATGCTCCATCTTGCTAATGTCTCATCATTTTTTCGGATACGATCATGACTTTGACTAGCGCACATTTCATGTTACGTCGGAATGATGCTGTTTCAGATAGAATTTTCTACACATAGCAAGCATCGATTTTCTATCTGGAACAGTATCAATCCGGCATAACATGAAATGAACATGAAAAGCTCTCTATATTACAGATTCACCAGTCTTTAAAAAAAAAAACATTTCAACAGTCCAAGCCATGATCATATCTATGCTAGAATGATGCTGTTTCAGATAGAATTTTCAACATATAGTAACATCGATTTTCTATCCGGAACAGTATCATTCCGGCTATAAAATGAAATGAGCATTATCACCTTTCGATCAAATGAAATGATCATAAATATAAATAAAAAATACAAAAAATATCACCCATATATAAGTACACCCTGCCAATCATTTAAATAAAACAGTTCATTTCATTCTAAATCAAAGATAGGAAGATTTTGTTATTTCTACTGGAACATTATATAATAGAAATAGATATCATTGTGTATTATATAATATATATATATAATATATATATATATAATATATAATAAAGATAAACCTAATGAGTCTGATAAACCTACTAAAAGTTTCGCTTAGTGCTCTTGAGGGCTAAGATCCGACTCTATTTGCTCTACTTAGGTATTGAGCACTTTTTACTTATTAGCTTTAGTTTCCTGGCGGTTTTGTATGAATATATATATATGTATATAAATTGTTTTTCTTTTAGCAAAATATTGTACCAATAGATTATTTTTGGTTGGTACGATTATCTTGGTCTTTTCTTTTTTTTCAAAAATTTTTTTTCCCCGGGTGATGTTTGGTAGTATATTTTTTACAATCAAACTATTTGCCGAGTTTTTTCTCACCGTGAGGTGACAAGTTTGGTATATTAAATATAAATATATAATATATATATATGACCATGTAGTATCACTTATAAATAAGTACACTTCAAACAATTATTTTTAGATAAAAAGTTAATTTTCTTCTAAACCAAAGATGCCGTCATTTTATTATTTCCAGTGGAAAATTATACAATAAAAACGGATATTATTAGGTATTATTTATTATCAAATGCTGCGCAGAATTTAAGTTTTGGAATAAAAAAAAATATGAATATATAGTAGTACTCAACAGAAAGGGGTTCTTTAGCTCAGTCGGTAGAGCGTCTGACTAGGAACCACAAGTTTCCGATTTCGATACCGGCCCTCGCCAAATCAGCGTATGAGTAGCACAAGGATCTGTACAGTAAAGTGAAGAGCTGATGGCAGGTGTGACGCTCCACCTAAGAATCCAAAACAATCTCCTTGGTCTAGTGCTAGTGAAAAGGTTGATAGACACCCTCGTTGTTAGGCTGGTTTAGGGACGACTTTACTTACTTATTCAGCAGAACGCGCACGTTGTTTGTCCGCGCGATTGGCGATTCGGTGGGGGGGG
>CM042147.1:128798412-128805912 GCA_023376005.1 Doryteuthis pealeii
AGTTTTTGTGCCCCTGAAGTTACAGCACCTCCTGTGACTATGAAGTCCGATGTTTGAAAAACATTCTCGACCACAGATGTCACATTTGAAGGCTGTCCCTGAAGATGTTGATGTGCCGGTGCTTTGTTGCCACTACTTTCTTCTGGACCTCTTAGCTTTATGGTGTTGCGTCTGGGTGACTTCTGGACATGAGGCAATCCTCTAACGGAGAGTCTGTCGCCACCGAGGGCGGTCCTGAGCCAAATTTCTCATCTGAGATCCTCTTGCAGACATCCTTAAATCGCAACTGGGGTCGGCCAATCTGTCTTTGCCAGACGAAAAGCTCTCCATAAAGGATGTCTTTTCGGGATTCGTCCATCATCCATCCGGCGTACATGACCCAGCCAATGTTATTAGTTTAAAAAATGTTTTTAATTGAAATATATCACTAAGTAGGACTGAGCTTATTCTAGTAGTGACCACCCAAGAAAGAGATTTAAGAGGTTTGAATTCAGAGTTTTCCTCTCCTAGACTGGTCGCATAACCAAGGTCAGCCTAATCTTACCTACTATTTACCCTTAAATGGAGGAAAAATAGTTGAATTCATACGTTTCGGCAAGGGTTTTAGAAACTATGTGAAACTGAGCTTCGTCCAGGATTTGAACTGGATCGACGAGTCCATTTCCTACGACCTAACCAGTCCACTTCTTTTGTTTCTATGTTAAATCTAAATTTAATTTCATTTCATATTTTGTGTGTTGTGTGTGTCGGGGGGGGGGTACAATTATAAATCACAAGTCAATTGTTTTAAACGTATCTCATTTAAAGAAAAACGTCCGCACGTGTTAGAACAAGTTAGAAGAAAGGGATATTTACTATCAATTTTCTTCTATTCTCAAACGTAAGTAATGCGACACAATAAACTTTATTTGAAGAAAGAGAAGGACACCTTGGTTTAATAAATAAACAACATTCAATAGATTTATTCTTCGTGGTGTGTGTGTGTGTGTGTGTGTGGTGTGTGTGTGTTGTGTGTGTGTGTGAGAGAGAGAGAGAGAGAGGAGACGAGAGAGAGAAGAGAAGAGAGAAGAGAAAAGGAGAGCACTACGTGAGAGAGAGCGATAGTGAGAGATATTAGAGAAAGAAGATGGAGTATAGAGAGAGAGAGAGTGAGAGAAAAGGAGCATATTATGAGGAGAGTCACGTATATTAGTGATAGAGGGAGAAGAGAGAAGAAGTCACATTATGAAGAGAGCGCATTAGTGAGAGTAAGAGAGAAAGGAGAGAGTGTGTATGGAAGAGTATTATTGAGAGATAGCAGAGGGAGGAGAGAGTGAGAGAGAGATAGTCAGAAGAGAGAGAGAGTCCTATTAGTGTCGTGTTGTGTGTGCGTGTGAGTTGAGAGAAGAGAGATGAGCAATTATGAGAGAGAGCGCATTATGAAGAGGATCAGAGAGAAGGAGAGAACGAGGATGAAGAAAGAGAGAGAGAGAGAAGAGAGAGACGAGAGAGAGAGAGCGTATTAAGGTTGCGGTCTGTGAGAGAGAAGAGGAAGGAAGGCAGATAGAGAGCGCTATTAGTGAGATGAGAGAGAGAGAAGAGAGACAGAGTATAGTGTGTGCTGAAAGAGAGAGACGAGAAGAGACGTGAGAGAACATCGTATTAGTGTGTGTTGCTGTGAATGTGCTGTTGTTGTGATTGAGAGAGAGAGAGAGAGAGAGAGAGAGAGAGAGTAACAGAAGAACAGAGACAGAGAAAGGGAGAGCGTATTGTGTTTGAAAAAGGACGAGTGGTGTATGTGTGTGCTTGTGTGTTATTGAGAGATAGAGGATAGTTGTGTGAGATAATTAATAGAGATAGATTATAGAAGAAGGTGTGTATATGCTCTGGTGGAGTTATGAGAGAATAGTTGATCTGTGCTGCGTGGTCGTGTGTACGTGATACTATATATTATATATATATAATATATATATATATTATAATAAGATTTTGGATGTTTTATTTATTTAGAAACGTTGCGGAATAAAGTATATATTAAATTTTTACTTGAAGGCACTTACAACGCATGTATCGCATAAAATCGATACTTTTTCTTATAGAAAATAAACTTGACAAGTGTAATCCCAACAAAGGATGGTTCGATGTGTAGAATACCGTACAGACTGTTCGACTATTAAGTCTCATCAGCGGATATACTACGATTTCCCTCCGCTGATGAGACTTAATAAAGTCGAAACAGTCCTGTACAGTATTCTACACATCGAACCATCCTTGTTGGGATTACACTTGTCAAGTTTATTTCTATAAGAAAAAGTATCGAATTTTATGCATACATGCGTTTGTAAGTGCCTTCAAGTAAAATTTAATATATATATATATATATATATATATATATATATAGATGAGAGAGAGAGAGAAAAAAGAGAGAAAGAGAGAGAAGAGAGAAGAGAGAGAGAGAGAGAGAGGGGTGTCTGTCTGTGTACATATGTGCATATGCGTGTGAGAGATAGATATAGATAGATAGATGAATATATATAGAGAGATACAGATAAGTGTGTGTGGATATATATATATATATACTATATATATATATATATTATATAGAATAGATAGAGAGAGAGAGAGAGAGAGAGAGAGAGAGAGAGAGAGAGAGAGTGTGTGTGTGTTGTGTGTGCTGTGTGTGTGTGTGTGTGTCTCAAATCGTGTTGATCTCTTAAATTCATTTTTTCCCAGTCGACGTTAGTTTTCAACTGATTTTTTTTATTGATTAATTGCCTGATATTAACGACATGTCAACCTGTCTAGGATTATTTTATGCCTAAAGGTTAGGAAATCGCGTGATTTGTATATTTCTATTCACAGTATTTGTGTAATTGTTTCTTAAGAGTTTTTTTATATATATATACACGGTCCCATCGAATACGAATCACTTAAACAGATGGGACCTAACAGGTACAACCACTCCGGGTCAGTGGACCTGGGAGTAATGCCAATTAAGGAGTACTCCGCACTCCCCATAACTTCAGAAGTAGAACCTTTAGAGTTATACCCAGGACACTACTTTTCGGGAGAGGGTGTCTTACCCCTTTTCAGGGGTGTTGTGGAGTTGCTGGAACACCCCCGGCAAGATAGAATAATCTAAGACTATTTAAACAGCGACCTCTCTTGGGAGAGCAACTTACGACTATCGCAAGTTAGCTGGTTTCGGTCTCTGGACAAATTAATCACGTGATAAAAGTGTTTTATAATTTGCTTGAAGCATTGTGTTTATATTGGTTTGGTGGTTGGTTTTGAAGGCTATCACAATGCAAGTGTAAAAAAGTAAAAAAGAAAAAAAGGTAACTATGGTGATGTTTGTTAACCTTTAATTTATTAACCTTAATATTTCAAGAGAAAAATCTCTTCGACAGAAGATTTCTGAAACTGAAGCTGTTGTTAGTGATCGTCCATTCTGCTTTGTGTCTTATATCTTTCAAATTCTCTGTGTGATTGTGTGTGTGTGTGTGTGTGTGTGTGTGTTATGTGTGTGTGTGTGTGTTTATGTGTGTGTATCTGTTCAACAATGTCTGATTATCATTCCAGGTTTGGCCTACCATTTTTCATTTTAAGCAGTTGCTTGTTTATTTGTGTGTGTGTGTGTGTGTTTGTTTATGTGTGTGTATCTGTTCAACAATGTCTGATTATCATTCCAGTTTGGCTTACCATTTTTCATTTTAAGCAGTAGCTGTTTGTTTATTTGTGCGCGTGTGTGTGTCTAATTTCTAGGCCCATGATTCTTTTTTTTTTTTTTTTTTCAATTTTATTACATTCACCTGTTGGTCTGTTGGAGGTTTTGCGTGTGTGTGTTTCTGTGTGTGCGCACGCGCGTGCGTTCTTAAGACCCAGTCGATCTAAAAAGGCCGCCCCCACCCAGGCAGCACCTAACCCCTCGTTTAAAAGGGACAGAGCTGCATTTATTGTCCGGTGTCTAAGGCGCCCCCAAAGGGGAATGCAAACAGGTTCCACGCGCTTTTTAAAAGAAAACTAGCCATTCTCATAAGCTTCGGTTTGTACGTGGCTTCCCCACATTAAAAAAAACAAACCTTGTGTTTCCTCCTGGCCTGGTGGCAATAAGGTAAATACTGCAACTTACGAAAAACTGTTTATTGCATGAGTTACGATTTTAGCGGCCACCCTTTAGGCTTCAGGCAAGAGCGCTTCTCCAGCAGAGATCCTCTGTGTTAAGCAGAACGCGATCCTTAGTGCAGAATTCTTTGGTTGTTCCTTGGTGTTCCTCAGTCTTTCAGGTCCTTCGTCAATGATTGTAAATGGACGTCTCTCAGTATCAGCTATTAAGTAGTTAACCAGCCACGTATTCGGGCTGTTGATTGGCTGAGATTTAAACCACGTGACCTCGCTTAGTCTATAAATTTAAGTGGCGTATTGCAACACACTTTATATGAAAAAATATTCGCGTGTGGTCTAATGGTTAGAGTCATAGGAAATGGTCTCGTCGACCCGTGTTCAATTCCTGGACGAAACTGTTTGAATTTCACATAGCGCTAATATGATTAGCACAGGGATCTGTACGGTAAAGTAAGGAGCTGACGGTAGGTAGTGCGCGCCACCTCAGACGCAAAAAACAATCTCATTGGTCTAGCGCTAGTAAAAAGGGATAGACTCCCTCACTGTCTGGCTGATACCGATTTAGGCCACACCGACGACTTTATCTTTTTATTTAATCATTGTTAGTTATTTATAACAATCACTTATAGTAGTGTCATCCTCTCTTCTGGTGATTGCTAGTTGAAAAAAAAAGGGTGCATTTTTTAAGGAAACTTTGAAAATATTGTAATCCTATCTTTAAAAAAAAATAAATAAATAAATAATAAAATAAAAAATAACAAAATACCACACAACCAAAAAACACCCCCACATAAAAAACCACCCAAACGAACAACCAGAAGTAAAACAATTAGCCACCACACACTCCATTACTACACACACCTTACACTTATAGCTCAATCAACACAACCACACTCACTCACCTGCTCCTCCTTAGACTTCCTCTACTCTTACTTTTATATATATATATATATATATATATATATATATAAGCAAAAGTACCCGGTCCATGACCGGACTTTAAAAAAAATTAGAAACACCACAGAGGGAGGGAGAAAGAGAAAACGGGTGTAAGAGAGAGAATATGATTTATCAAATTTAAAAAAGAGAGGAAAATGATTATAAAATCGCCGATAATTCGTATAGTACAATGTTTATATTTATTTTAGGAAATATTTTTCTTTTTGTTTACATTTAAAATATCATTTTTTTAAATGTATTTTTATACTTGAATGTTTTGAAATATATTTTTTTCAAAAGCTTTTTATATATATGACAAACTTAGATTGAATTGCTTGTGGTGTTAAAGTGATAAAATAAATTCGTTTAGTTTATTTTCGTTTTTACCCCTAAAAAAGTAACAATTTAAAGGAGCTAGGTATTAAACTTCCTTATTTATTTAGGTCTGTCGGCTGGGACTGTATAACACGCCGACTGCGCCTCTGTTCAAGGGTAAGAATTAAATATTTACAATTGTCCGTATTCCATTTTGTTTTTGTTTATAATAGTGTTTTATTTATTTATTTATTTATTTTTAAAACTCATTTGTACAAACGAATTTATTAGTTCAATTCATTTCCTTCTCCGAAAAGTAACAAAGTAGCTAATGAGTAAACATTACCTTATTTCATGTATTTATTTAATAATGTTTATTTCATGAATAGTTTCTTACAAAAAAGATTTTAGTTATACTGATTATTCCAAAACGAAAATATCTAATAAAAAAGTTGATTTATCATTAAAAGTCTTCGTTTGATTTGTTATTAAATTCGCTGTAAAAAAATAATTCAGTGTATGAAAACACGTACAAATTACATATTTAGAAAGATTATTTTATTTTATTTTTAACCAAATGAATATTTTAAAGATAGGAACAGAAATATGAAATAAATAAGATTTGATTTTTCGTTAAAATTTAGTATGAAATAAAATCATACTTTTATACATATATTTTTTTAACTCGGTGTAAAAAATAATTCAATGGATAAAAACACATACAAATTACATATTTAGAAAGATTTTTTCTTTTCTTTCAAACCATATAAATATTTTAAAGATTGGACGATAAATAGGCGAGAGATTCTGAGCTGAACGGCATTTTGTCAACTAAAATTTTATTCACTAAACTGCTGGTATCGCTATAAGACAAAGCAGGCAGCGTGACTGTCCGAAGCCATTTTTTAAATTTTTTAACTTGTAAAAAATGATTCAGTGGATAAAAACACATACAAATTACATATTTAGAAAGATTATTTTATTTTATTTCTAACCATATAAATATTCGAAAGATTGAACCATGAATACGCGAGGGATTCCAAGCTGAACGGCATAGACTGCCATTTTGTTCACTAAACTGTTGGCATCGCTGTAACAAATTATTTTATTTATTTACTCGTTGAAACACATCAATTCATACGCGATTATATGTATTTAATTATACGGAAATGTATGTTTGCTGCTCATCCTTGCGTTATTCAGTAATGTCACATTTCATAACATAACTTTAAATACCACGTTGTTTTAAAAAAAATGTAATCTTTAATTTTTTAAAAAGAGTTTTACTTTGTTTTATTAAATTGTATTTATTTATTATTAATTTAAGTTTCTGTAATTTTATATATATTATGAAATATCTGGAATTCTTTTTTTTTCTTTTTAAATTACACAACGATAACAGAATACGTAATTATAGTACATTTAAATTATTTACTATGTTACTAAGTTTAATAAGAAAAGCATGTATTTATCTTGATATTTCTTTTACTTTTATTCACTCATTAATGTTTTAAATCCATTGTTTTATTTCACAAATTTATCTCTTTTTACTTCTTGAATATCTGACCGGGCCATTTCCTATCAATATCAATGGTATGGCACTTGAGTTTAACTACTTCTATAAATTCTATCACCGATTTATTTTCCCATTACAAAACGGTGTAAAGACATATAGTTGAATATCTGACCGGAAAATTTCCTATCATTCAGCAAGTTTATGTCAGTTACGCTAAGTGCCCCTTCAAATGGGAGAAATGTAGCGTGCTACGTAAAAATGGCTTTACAGGTATGTCAATCACAGGTGTGCGTGTATTTTCCACTTGAATCAGCAAACATCTCAGCTGACCACTAAGGCAATTGATCGCGGAGAGAGCTTGGAGAGAGCTGCTTTATATGGGATAAAGTCCCGGATAAAAAAAGTTTTAAAAGCTCCCCCCCCCCTCTCTCTCTCTCTCTCTCTCTATATATATATATATATATATATATATATATATATATATATATATATATATATATGAAAAATAGATGGAAATTAATCCGACAGTATGAAATTTAACATTTTGAAAAAAACATATGATGTTTGTTATGTGATTGCTGACAGGCCTGTTTCGACCAAATCGATAAGTTGGTCTTCATCAAAGA
>CM042147.1:128810912-128855912 GCA_023376005.1 Doryteuthis pealeii
GAGGCGCTTAAATACAAAAGACCCCTGGTAGTCAAAAACGGGGAACCAGAGGGAAGATAACTCTTCCAGGCAAAGAGAAGACAACCCAACATGTATATTGAAAATATAGGTTTGCTTTTTCCAAAAATGTTTGTCTCATAACTTTTGACCCATTCGTTGTTTCACAGTAGCTCTTTAAAAATTACCTGTGTTTTTCAAGCAGTCGTAACAAGTGAAAATTCGGGATCGCGTAAATAACAAGTGAAATGCTCATACACACGAAATTTTGTAACCTACCTACAGTTGTCAAGTCCATGAGGATTTAGTAAGCTTAACATGAGTTTTAAATTTAAATAGTATCAGAGCGTCTCGTTTTTTCAATATATCAAATTCACACTGTCGGATTAATTTCCTTTTATTTTACAGATATATATATGAGAAGTAAACAAACAGACGATGTTTGTATATATATATATATATATATATATATATATATATATGTGTGTGTGTGTGTGTGTGTGTGTGTGTGTGTGTGGTAATCCAAATGACTGGTAAGTAAGGGATGCTTCCATTTGGGATCTTTGAAATCTCACTGTATAACCATACTGTATGCTTTTGTAGGTGCAAACAAATATTCATACAAGGATTTTTATGAATCCCTGAAGAGAGCTCAATGTATAATAATCAATGAATTAGATTAAATACAGAGCAATATTTAAAGAATTAAAAAAAATCTTTTTTAAAGCCTTTTGAGTTTCTGGTCGAAATAAATTATTACGGAATGACGGTTTGTTAAGTTTTTCTTCTTTGAAAATTATATATATATATATATATATATATATATATATATATATATATATATATACGTATATATATCTGTGTGTCTGTGCGTGTGTCTATGTGTGAGAGATTGTGTGTGTGTGTGTCTATGTGTGTGTGTGTGTGTGTCTGTGATTGTGTGTGCGTTTGAGTGTGTGTGCGTGTCTGTGTCTGTTTATGTGTGTGTGTCTGTCTCTGTGTGTGTGTGTCTATGTATGTGTGTCTGTGTCTGTGTGTGTGTGTCTATACGGGTGTGTGTGTCTATGCGTGCGTGTGTGATTGTGTTTTGTGTGTGTGTGTGTGTGTGTGTGTGTGGTAAAATATTGAAATAAATCCGATGGTATATACAATATAAGAAAAATAGGTATTCCAAAAAGATAAATTTATTTTAATGCCGACTTCACCGATTTCAGTATCTAAAATAAATGAATATTTTTGGAATACCTTTTTTTTTAATTTGTAAACACTCACACACACACACACACACACACACACACACACAGACGTACAACCCATCACGCATGAGAGAGAGAGAGAGAGAGAGAGAGGGAGAGGAGAGAGAGAGAGAAAAAAAAAACTGAGAGAGAGAGAGAGTAACACACACACACACACACACACACACACACGTACAACTCATGACACATGAGAGAGAGAGAGAGAAAGAAAAAGAGAGAGAGAGAGTGTAACATGCACACACACACACACACACACACACATATATATATATATATATAATATACTATACTATTGTGAGATTATGTTTCATTCAATTATGTTAGATATATCTTTTGTTATTAATCTATTATATTTCATTATACAATACAACACACACACACACACACACACACACACACACACATATATATATATATATATATATATATATATATTAAAGAAACATAATCCATTTATGGACCTTTTTTTTATAAAATATTCAATTTTCTCCGGTTGGACGCATAACAACACTTTATATATATATATATATATATATATATATATATATATATATATAGATATAGATATAGATAGATAGATATATATTTGGACACGGTAAGGGACCATACCGAGCTGTATGGCTAGTGTCAATTTAAAATCCGATTTCGTTCTTTTGCAAACAGGTGTTTGGTTTTAAGGGATAAAATTTGCTAAGTAGTTTTAAAAAATTTTTTTCACGATTGTGTATCAACTTTTTTCTCCCGTCCTTCCTAATCCTTTTAGGAGGTGGTCAACAATAGAAAGATATTTACAATACCAAAATACTCCAACCTGCAAATATTTTTACTGGATTAGTCGCTAGTCTCCGGTTTAATCAATTTTGACTGGTCAACTGAATCTAGGAAAAGCCTGACCTTAGGAAAAAACTTTGTTTTACGGCATATCCGGGACAGAGTCGGGTAATGCTGATGAATGGGTACTCCACACTTCCTAATTGTTTATTTATTTATTTGTTTGCTTGTTTTATGGCATATCCACCAGGGTCATTTAATGCCAGTAGAATTTTGAAATAAATTCATTCTTGATGGGTACTCAATTTTTTTTATAAACACATTTTTTTACTATTTCTCTGAATTTTTGAGATGTCCGAATAATTCAAATAATACTAATACATTTTTCCTTTGCATTTTACCAGTTTGTTTCTTTGTTTGTTTTGTTTTACGGCATATCAACCTCGGTGGGTCATTTAATGCCGGTAAAGTTTTGAAAGATTCATAGCGATAGCTTTGTCGAAAAAAATATTAAAACTCATTTTTTTTATAAACAAATATTTACTATTTAACTCATAGATGGGACCCTAACAGGTACTACCACTCCGGGTCAGAGTGGACCTGGGAGCAATATTAAAACTCATTTTTTATAAACAAATATTTACTATTTAACTCATAGATGGACCCTAACAGGTGCTACCACTCCGGGTCAGAGTGGACCTGGGAGCAATATTAAAACTCATTTTTTATAAACAAATATTTACTATTTAACTCATAGATGGGACCCTAACAGGTGCTACCACTCCGGGTCAGAGTGGACCTGGGAGCAATATTAAAACTCATTTTTTTATAAACAAATATTTACTATTTAACTCATAGATGGGACCCTAAGTTTTGAAAGATTCATAGCGATAGTTTTGTCGAAAATTTTTTAACTCATTCTTTTTTTACAAACAAATATTTTCTATTTAATCCATAGATGGGACCCTAACAGGTACTACCACTCCGGGTCAGAGTGGACCTGGGAGCAATGGTGATGAAGGGGCTGCTCTACACTTCTCATTTATTTGTTTGTTTGTTTTACGACATATCAACCTCAAACCGGCAAAGTTTTGAAAGATTCATAGCGATAGTTAGGTAAAAATTTTTTTCAAACTTAATCTTTTTATAAACAAATATTTACTATTTAATTCATAGAGGGGACCCTAACAGGTACTACCACTCCGGGTCAGAGTGGACTTGGGAGCAATGGTAATGAAGGGTTGCTCCACATTTCCCAGACTTCCAGAACTGGAACCTCACCATCAGACACCACGAGCAATGGAATCATATTGGCAGGTTCTTCTTCGTCTCTCTCAAAAAATGAATGAATGAATGAAACCGAAACATATAAATAAAACCAAACTGTTTAGCGCATTCGGTAGAGCATTGAAACACAAGGTTCCAACTTCGATACCGGTCCTCACTAACACTGCGCATGAATAGCAGAGCTTGAATCTGTAAGGAGCTGATGGTAGATGTAGCGTTACACCTCAGCAAAACACTCTCTCTGATCTAGCGCTAACGAAAAGGGGATAGACTCCCTGATACCGACGATTGCCCGCCCATGTCACCGATTTTACTACTACGTAAAAATTTAATTTTGACTCTACAACTAAATTTATAAACAGCTCCCCACCTCTCCAGAAGTGGTATCATCCGCTTTTCGGTAGTGCTAGTTCCAAGTGCACCGACTACTATTGGTATCACTGTCACCCTCATATTCCACAGCCTTTTCCAATTCTCTAGCAAGGTCCAAGTATTTTTCTATCTTTTTGTTTTCTTTTATATTTACCCAGTGATCTGCTGGAACTGCACCTCCTCGTCAAACAAGGAACGAGAAGGAGTGAAAAAGAGAGGAAAGTAGCCGCCGCAGAAAAGAGAGACAAAAGGAAGGAGAGTGTTGTGGGGTTTTAAGGGTACAAAATAAGACAAATTACTGATAACAATGTATACAAATGTATTGAACAAAAGGAGTAGAAAATTACAGCAAACAAGTGGAGATTGAGTTCGACCAATACAGTTACGAGCTGACTCGCATTTGCTTCGTTGTCAAACCACAATTGTTCCTATTACTTATGGTAGCCGTCGGCGCATTATATTTATGTCCATAGGTTATATCACCTATAACAGAGAGACAACAGCAACTCCAGCAAGCATCACTGTTTGTTTGCAGTCACTGCACCAGAGATTGCCATTCAAAAATTGGTCTGTTCAGCCACTCACGCAGTTGAAAATAGAAAAAAAGAAAAAAGAAAAAGAAAAAGAAAAAGTAGACTACTATTGGTATCACTGTCACCCTCATATTCCACAGCCTTTTCCAATTCTCTAGCAAGGTCCAAGTATTTTTCTATCTTTTTGTTTTCTTTTATATTCACCCATTGATCTGCTGGAACTGCGCCTCCTCGTCAAACAAGGAACGAGAAGGAGTGAAAAAGAGAGGAAAGTAAAGAGAGCCAAAAGGAAGGAGAGACAACAGCAACTCCAGCAAGCATCACTGTTTGTTTGCAGTCACTGCACCAGAGATTGTCATTCAAAAATTGGGCTGTTCAGCCACTCACGCAGTTGAAAATAGAAAAAAAAGAAAAAAAGAAAAAGAAAAAGTGGACACTACGCCATCGTCTTTAGTAGACGGACAGATGCCAACAACCCAGTGATCTGCTGGAACTGCAATATCTACCAGTTGAAAAGTTAGTGATTAGCAGTGAAATTTTATTGGAAGGTTCTCCTTTTTAGCTCTCAAAAAATAGATAAATAAATGAATGAAACCGAAACAAAATAAAAACAAACGGTTTAACTCAGTCGGTAGAGCATCCGCCTAGGAACCATAAGGTTCCGCTTTTGATATCGACCCTCGCCAACTCAGCGCATGAGTAGCACATCTTGGATCTGTGCGGTAAAGTGGGGAGCTGATGGTAGGTGTGACACTCCACCTCAGATGCAATAAGATCTTTCTGGTCTAGTGCTGAGCAACACAGCCTTAATCTGTGAGGTAAAGCGTGGAGCTGATGGTAGGTGTAATGCTCCACCTAACACGCAAAACAATCTTCCTGGTCTAGTGCTGAGCAACACAGCTTAAATCTGTGCGGTAAAGCGGGAGCTGATGGTAGGTGTAATGCTCCACCTAACACGCAAAACAATCTTCCTGGTCTAGTGCTGAGCAACACAGCTTAAATCTGTGCGGTAAAGCGGGGAGCTGATGGTAGGTGTGACACTTCACCTCAGATGCAAAAAGATCTTCCTGGTCCAGTGCTGAGTAACACAGCTTGGATCTGTGTGGTAAAGTGTGGAGCTGATGGTAGATGTAGTTTTACACCTCTGCAAAAGAATCTCCCTGATCTAGTGCTAGTGAAAAGGGGATAGACTCCCCCTCGCTGCACCGACAATAGGACACTGCTGACTTTAATAACTTTACTTACAGCTGGTTTGAATTCAGAGTTTTCCTTCTCCAAGACTGATTGCCAAACCAAGGCTTAATAACCCAGTCTGCCCTACTATTTACGCATAACTGGAGGTGGGAAGAACAAATGGATTCATGTCTTTACCTAGGGCATTAGTGTGAGTAAAATGCAAACGTGAAAACAATATCCCTGGTTTAATGCTAGTGAAAAGTGGATAGACTCCCTCGCTGTCCGGCTGATAGCGACAATAGCCCACTTCTTAGACTTTTACGTAGAAATAAAAGATTATTCGTCTGAAATCTTTTAGATGAGGCTTGATAATTTGTATTATTTACATTTTTTGAACTGTTATCTTCATATTTATTGTTATATACACAACGTTTCGGCCGATGTGCCCTCTTCAGCTATTTCTTTTCGAATTCGGAAATCTTTATGTCGGAATCAGGAGCCTTCACGAATTGAACCCTTTATCGATTCCATTGTTCTTATTCTGTTAACCATGACCGGGTACAATTGTTTAGGTATACTAAGTATTCTCTGTTATTTCGACTGAAGTCAGGACTGAACCTGTAACCTCAAGATGATTGTCGCTTAGAACTATATTCGGTGCCGTTGTAGTATGTAGCCTACCCTTTTGATTCTGTTATAGTATGTGGCCTACCCTTTTTATTCTGTTATAGTATGTGGCCTACTTTTTTGATTCAGTTATAGTATGTGGCCTACCCGGTTTGAATGTGTCCTACCTCAGTAAGAGTATATTTATAGATATAAGTAGTAGGCAATTTATTGAAACTAATCATTTTTCACATATATTCAATTTCATGAAATGCAATTCAATCGTAACCTGTATATAGTAATTAAGAATAATTAAAAAAGAATTTATCCATAATTTACATGAATCAGATCTATTTAATTCTAAAATTCTGAAATAAGGTTAGGGTTAGGGTTAACAGTTATTATTATAACCTTATAATATTCTTTTTATGGTAGGCCATATACTATACGAAATACATGATTTCGTAGGTCACATTCAACAGGTAGGCCTCATACTATAATGGTACCCTATATTAACTTAGTGCCTATATCCGTTACGCCATGTGTCCTAGATAATCAAAATAAAAAGCTAATTTAAAACTTTTCTACATATTTAACATTTTTCCTCCCTCTTCTGCTATCTTTACGGTTGTATGGTTTCAAGTATTCCTATCTAATACAAATAATTTGCACACAGTTGTATGGTTTCAACTATTCCTACCTAATAATAATTTATACACAATTATAGTGTTTCATGTATCTATTCCCATTCAATGATAATCAGCCTGTACACAGTAATATGATTTCAAGTATTCCTATTTAATATAAATGATTTGTACATAGTTATATTGTCTCAAGTCGGTATTTACACAATCCGTCCGCCGCTTGGCAGTGGTTTTTGATGGAGCTCCCGATTGACGCTACCACCAAGTGTGAAGTTGTCGTTGTTATTCAGTTTTTGAACACAAAAGATATTAAACCGATTAAAATTCATCGCCAATTAATTGAAGTGGTTGAACGCTTCCTCAACGAGATGGAGGCGATCTGGTATGATATGAGCATACAAAAATTGCCACAGCGTCTACAAAAATGCATAGACCGAAATGGAGATGATGTAGGAAAAAATAGATACAAGTTCAAAGTTTAAAGTTTAAAATGATGTAAACATCATTGACAATAAACAATAAATGTTTATGTGATTTCTAAACATTTTGGAGATCTTAATCTTTAGGATTACCCTCGCAGTTTGTTGGGTTTAATATCTATATGCTAATAAAGTAAAGTAAAGTAAAGTCGTCGGGGTGGCCTAAAGTCGGTATCAGCCAATCAGCGAGGAAGTCTATCCCCTTTTCACTAGCGCTAGACCAAGGAGATTGTTTTGGAATCTGAGACGGAGCGCACACCTACCATCAGCTTCTTACTTTACCACACTGATTCCTGTGCTACTCATACGCTGAGTTGGCGAGGGCCTGTATCGAACTACGAACCTTGTGGTTTCTAGCCGGACGCTTAAATCTATTAAGTTATAACGATTTCTGCTCAATAAACAGGTTTCCCTTTTGCGCATTTTTCGGAGTGTTCCAGTAAATACACCCTTTAGTCTATAGCAGGGGTCACCAATGTACGGCCTTCGCGCTGTATCCTGCCCGTAAAGGCATTTTATCAGGACTGCTGACGGTACTTGAATTTGTTTGTTAAAACGTACGAAACGCGAGACGTTCAGACATCATTTAAATTCAAATATCATGTTAAGCTTAATAAATCCTTATGGACTACGGAATCAACCTATCGAACGAAATTTACTGATAAACATCTGAAAGCAATTCTCTTGATTGGATGTAGCAATTCTGAACAAAACATTGACGATATCTTGAAAAGCAAACTTCAGGTTCACAAATCTCAGCAAACCTTTTCTGCTAATGTTGCGTTGTTTAATAATGTTTTGAAAATAAATATGTTGGTTAAATTTGTTTTTGTGCATCTTACACTACTCATCCATGAATATAACACGGAAAGATAAATTTTGTTTTACATCTTTTTCTCGGAGCTTTTGTTCTGGCTTGCAAGTATTGAACACAATAATAATGTGGTCCGCGCTCGTTATTTTTCAGTTATCCGATACACCGGGAAATTTTTTTGGTGATCCCTGGTCTATAGGATAAGAAATTTTTGTTTAAGACAAATACAGGTTTGATTTCTTGGTTTAATGGGTATCAACCTTTGTGGGTTATCTAATGCCAAAGCCATACTTGTAAAATAACAGCAATGGTAGTATTTAACCTGTAGCTAGGATGTGAAGAGTTTATAACTTTCCCAAGATCATGTATCTATCTATACACTTATAAAAGGTAGTTGTGTGTATGTATGTCCGGATGAAACTACGAAAATAAAACAATTAGCAACAAAGTAAATATATATACACTTTAACTATCACTGGTTCTTGCTTTTTGTGCAAAATTATGTAGATTTGATTTATATTCGAAGATGTTTAAAAATTAAAATATACATAGAAATATAGGTACCACCAATTTGACCCTGTGTAATTTACCCCCACTACATTTAACACAATGAAACTTGCAGAAAAATTAATATTTTCTTGAAAAGATTTTTTCCATTCGAAAGAAAAGACATTAAACAAACTCCTGATGATTTTAAAATTTTTTTATCAGCTTACGAAAATAATGAAAATTATGATTGAAAAACAATGTTTTCATTTTTGCACTGTTAAATCAACTGAAATTTAACGTAGCTAAAAACAAGTTACGATAGAGGATTTTTTTTAAAAATTCTATGAAAAATCAATTAATAATCTGATTTTCACGAAAATTTCCATAAATGTTTACCATTGGATGTAAATACATCTGAAATAGTTTTTTCTAAAATATATTTAGGGGAAATATTTTTACGAGGTCTATTCCCCCCCCCTATTTTATTTTATGAGATAAAAAAAATGGCGCGTCAGAAAATTTTTTTTTCTTTTTTTCTATAAAGATAAGAGTCTGAATAACTATATCAATGAAATTTTATGAATGTACGACCTCTAGTTTTTGAGGAAAAATTAATGAAATCGGAAATAAAAAGTGCAAAAAAATGTCATAATATTAATATTTGAAAACTTTTTTTTGCTTTTATAATTGGTATGTACTATATTCTATTAAATTGTCAACAAAAAAAAATTTTTTTTAAGAAATTAATTTTTAAGAGATTTTCAATCTTTTGTGTGATTAAATATTTTATTTTCTGCGTGAAATAAATTAAAATTTTTTTTTCCTGCGTCAAAAAATCGAATTTTTCACGGATATTTAAAAATATGAATTTTATAATTCAGGTGCACTAAACATTGGTCCGATACGAGCTCGATTAATATTTTTAAAAGAATTTGTAATTTTTATTGTTGAATAGTAATGTGTGATTCTTAGAATGTACGGAAGAGCATTGCTGACATTTGTTTTACAAAGAGATGAGACGCTTCTAAGTAACCAAAGTTTGTTCCTGTTAGGCTGACAGTGTTAGCGTGAAAAAATTATTTTATTTAACTTTTTTCAATAATCAAAATAAAAAGTAAGTATAATAGATTATTTTATCAGTTTTTCTCTTAGAAAAAAATATTCAAATTTTCATTCCATACTTTTACGGGTTAATTGTAAAAGGGAAATAATTTGTAACTTTTCTGTCTATATTACGGTCTGAAAATTACCCTTTCGCATGTAATACGGGCAGGTTTGTTTATTTTTTAAGATAACGATGTAATTTTTCCCAATCGGATAATTTGATCTTTGAATTAACTATTTTTCTTTGTAACAACCCTGTACGATCTTTTTTTTACGAGATTTTTGATAAACAAAGTTCGGAAATATCTATTCCCGTTTTATTCAAGATGGCATAAACGGTCTGGTGGTACCTATAGAAATAGCATTGAAATTCGATTTAAAAATGTCCAGCATTTGTGAATCTCAAGATTAAACAGGTCAATACATCAGGTATTTTTGTTCCTCCCTCTCAACCCAAGCGACACCGAGTAGCCGCTTCTAGTTAGTACCAAAGTAAACATAAAAGCAGGAGTAGAATTTAAACTCATCGCAACGTCGCAGTCAAACACGTTAACCACTACGGCACGGGGACTTCCTCAAGACCTATACAGGGGTGTGGGAATTTGATATGTTAATGTACGTAAGATAAGTTTTATATCCATACCAAAATTGCTTTATTAGCCGTGGCGTAATGTTTATCGTCTTAGGATGTGGACTCGTTTATTCGAGTTCAAATCATGGCCGAGGCTGTTTGCATTTTATATAGCTCTAATACTATAATACTTGGTATGAATCCAACTATTCTCCCTCCACTTTTTTTCGGTCACTTTTTTCTGTGACTTTTTTGTAAATTTTTCTGTGACTTTTTTGTAAATTTTTCTGTGACTTTTTTGTTAATTTTTCTGTGACTTTTTCTGTCACTTTTTGGTAACTTTTTCTATCACTTTTTAAAAATCGTTGGGCAGACTGAGATGTTTATCCTTGTTATGGAAACCAGTTTATGAGAAGAAAAACTCTGAATTCAAACCAGTTGTAGACTTTGACCATGATGGACTCCGCAAGACACGCGACACTATTATTATTATTATTATTATTATTATTATTATTATTATTCATTTTCACACCTGCTGTAGCCGGTGGTTCACCGGAGGCTGAGTCACAGCAAGGCTTCTCAGGTCTCCAGGACTCTTCAGAGTATTCTAGCCGATCTTAACAGTGCTGTAGTTTGGATGGTCTCGATTCTTCCTCTGATTTCCAGTTTACCCAAATTCTTTTCCTGACCATTGGGGACCATTCCAAGGGCACCAATTACAATTAGTATAATCTTTACCTTCATGTTCCACAGTTTTCTCAGGAAGATCCAAGTGTTATTATTATTATTATCATTATTATTATTATTATTATTATTATTATTATTATTATTATTTACTCCTTTTGAATTTTCACATCAGCATTAGCTGATGGTCTTTCACTGGAGTCTGAGTGACAGCAAGTCTCCTCAGGTCTCCAGGACTCTTCTGAGTATTCTGGCAGATTGCAGCAGTGCAGTGTTCTGAATGGTTTCAACCCTTCCTCTGATTTCCAAACATTCCAGACCCCTTTCCAATCCCTTTGGGACTGTTCCAAGTGCACCAACTATAATTGGTATCACCTTCACTTTCATATTCCATAACTTTTTCAGTTCTCTGGCAAGGTCCAGATATTTGTCCATTTTTTCATTTTCCTTTAGCTTCACCCTGTGATCTGCTGGCACTGCAAAATCCACCTGTTGACAAGTTCTTTCTTTTTTGTTTATCAACACTAGGTCTGGTCTTCTTGCTGGGATAAGGTGATCCGTTTTTATTTCAAAGTCCCAGAGAATTTTATGCGTTTCGTTCTCAAGAACAGATTCTGGTTTATGCATATACCATTTTTTTGCATGGTCAAAATGAAATTTTTTGCATAATTCCCAGTGGACCACCTTCCCAACCCAGTCGTGTCTAGTTTTGTATTCTCGTTGTGCTAGTTTGCTACATTCGCAGATTATTATTATTACTAGCAAATATATGCACCCTCCGGGTGCAAGTATTTAAGTTTTAATGTAATGAAATATCGTATTAAATTAGAAAGTCTAATAAGAAGGCAGATAAAAAGATATGTAACAGAGTGGGGGTATAACAGAAAAATAGAAATGAAATTTACTCTTCTATCACTCCCGTCTTTCATTGCTGAATTTTACTTATTTAACTATTTAGTTAAATTAGGAAATAAAGAATAAAATGACAGTTATTTTTTCTTGTTAATGGATTTCATTTAAGATTCATTGAAGAGATGTTTGCTTATATTCATTAAAATAAAACCAAACAATTAGAAATCAATAATACTAAACACATATTTATTAAAATCACATTTTTAATATCAATATGCAAATTAGCCTTCCCATTCACACTGTAAACCGCTATTTTTTGTATATAAAAATACAATTGCATGTTATTTGTATGTAGATATGGACAACACTAATAAAAAGGTGAAGCAATTTTATTAATAATTGAGGTTTAAATATAAATAAAATCATGGAGAATGTGATGTAAATAACGAAGGGAATTGTGACTTGAGTAGTAATATAGTTTCGGTTACAGACAGAAAAACACACAATCTCCATTATAATAAGATTATTATCATTATTATTATTATTATTATTATTATTAGAAAGACTTAATTTGGGTCAGTTACGAGTTACAGTTTAAAATCAAGAACAAAAAACAACGAAACTGATACTTGTCCTAATGATGAAATAAATAATTATTCTATAAACAAATAAATCAAAGTTCAAAGGTTTCATTTCTTCTCATTCTCACGTTCAGTTTTAACAATTCATAGAGTCGATGTTTAAAAAAACAACGACAAAACGTCCTCGAAATTTGAGGTGAATTTAGATTCCTTGAAAACATCGAACCTGAACAATTGTGTTCATTTCCTTCAAGCGTTTTCGTACTTTTGTATTTTATTCTATTTTATTGGAACAAAAGAAATGTCAAGATGCGAGGGCTATTCACTTGAGATGATACTGGTGGAAACTGCTGAGCTTATGATACGTAAAGATCGAAACTATTCAGGTATTTAATCACATCCGTACACATATGGACATTTTGAAATTGTATCTTTTATTTTCATCTTTCAATTTTTCTAGTTATTCAATTTTCTTCGCCACAAGTCAAAGTTATTGATTTTCCGGTGACATTTTCTATGATTTTTTGCAGCAATATTTCTGTGACCTTTTCAGTCACTTTTTTGTGACTTTTTCTGTCACTTTTTCCGTTACTTTTTCGGTCACTTTTTCTGCCACTTTTTTCTGTGACTTTTTTTGCCACTTTTTTCTGTAACTTTTTCGATGACTTTTTCTGCCACTATTTTTATAACTTTTCGGTCACTTTTTGGTCACTTTTTCTGTCACTTTTTGGTCACTTTTTCTGTCACTTTTTTCGATCACTTTTTGTCTGTCTTTTTTTCTGTCACTTTTTGGTAACCTTCCTGCCACTTTTTTCTGTAACTTTGTTCGGTCACTTTTTGGTAACTTTTTCTGTGACTTTTTTCTGTGATTTTTTTCTGTCACCTTTCTGTTATTTTCTTCTGATTCTTTTTCGGTCATTTTTTTTCTGTTATATTTCTCCGCTGATGTATAAAGAAGACTTAAAGAATCTGCTTGGGAACCATCCTAAAATAAATAAAAAATACTCAAAAAATCATTAATATCCCACAAAAAATCCATTTACCTCATATCACACAAACCGTCCAAGTAAGACGAACAAAACACGCTGGGCACTGTTAGAGAAATAAGAACGAATTCATAAGTGACGTTCTTATGTGTACATTTACGAATGGGCACATCAGGGTTGACCGACCAGTAAAAGCTTACACTGATCAGGTTTGTGTGGATACGGGATGTCGTGAGGAGAACTTGCCAGGACCGATGATCGATACGGACGGACAGAGAGAGAGAGAGAGAGAGAGAGAGAGAGAGAGAGAGAGAGAGAGAGAGAGAGATTGGACGCCAGTCAGTACGTTATGATCATCATGGAGTCTAATCTCTCCTCTCTCTCTCTCTCTCTCTCTCTCTCTCTCTCTCTCTCTCTGCCCGTCCGTATCGATGATAATGATGATGATGATGCCCATGACTGGTTTTCTGTTGCACTTAACTAAATCTTGTGAATATTACGAGAGGACACACACCGAAAAGTTCTCGGTCCGACCAAGACAGGAATGATATAGTTCAACACACTTATCACGCCGTTCTGATATTTTTAAACCTTTAAAAAGAAAGAAAGAAAGAAAGAAAGAAAGAAAGAAAGAAAGAAAGAAAGAAAGAAATCCCTTCTTGGTCGTGTCGTGAACGTGTCGACACCCCGCTCGTAATAATAGGTGACTCGGTGTGTGTTAATATTTACAAAGTTAATGTCATGTTAATACTGACACGAGTTCGATCCTCGCTAGATGCCTCGAACTTGGGTTTGTTGAATGGTGTAAGTTTAGTATAGGTATACCCAATTCGTCGAAAAATCCGTATTTCACAAAATAAATTTAACCCCCCCTTTTGAAACTTTTTTTTTTTACCAAAAATCAGGAATTATCCGAATTTAATGAAATTTTCAGTGTTGATTTATCAATGAATGAATTTTATAATGCATCAATTATTTTATATCAGAACTTGCTAATTTTTGCGGCACAAAATATCGGTGGGGTTGTATACTTTCGAAACTACTTACAGTATAAATAAAAAGACAAAAGACCGAAGGTGCGAATAGAAGAAAAAAAAAAAAAAATAAGGGTGATATCCTGGCAGAAAATAAGTAGCGAAAATCGGAAAATAAAATGAGATCTTTTTTTTTACTCTTTTCAATAATTATTTAATTGGCAATTATCTAATAAAAGAAAAAATATTGATCGATATTTGTTCTGTTTAAAGGGGGGGGGCTCTACATTTTGAATAGAGTTTTCGACAATGAATTATTAGAATTCGATAATAAAGAAAAGTAGTTATCAAATGAATATGTTAGAATATAAAGATATGACATTTTAAACTTAACATCATGATGTTCATATTTTAAATCAATTTTATATACTAATTTATCATAGCAGAAATACCTAATTAAATCAGAAAGTTTTGAAATAAAATAACTGATGCATTATAAAATTCATTCATTTATAAATCAACACTGAAAACTTCATTAAAATCGGATAATTCCATGATTGTTGTTTTTTAATCGAGAGGGTTAAATCTTTAGACACTGTTTACGGTCATATTTGAGCAAAAAATTGACAGAAAAAATAGTTTTAGATATCTTATTATAATGGAGATTGTGTGTTTTTCTGTCTGTAACCGAAACTATATTACTACTCAAGTCACAATTCCCTTAATTGTTTACGTCAAATTCTCTATGATTTCATTCTTTTAAACCTTCAGTTATTAATAAAATTGTTTTACATTATTAATACTGTTGGCCATATCTACGTACTAATAACATGCAATTGTATTTATATATACAACAAATAGCGGTTTACAGTTTGAACGAGAAGGCTAATTTGCATATTGATATTTAAAATTTTATTTTAATAAATATGTGCTTGGTATTATTGATTTCTAATTGTTTGTTTTATCTTAAGAAATATAAACAAAAATCTCGTGGATAAATCTTAAAAGAAATTTATTTACAAGAAGAAATAACTGTAATATTATCCTTACTTCCTATTTTAACTAAATAGTTAAATTAGGAAAATTTACCAATGAAAGAGGGAGTAATAGAAAATGATGGATAGTTAGTTTCAAAGTTGTTCTATTTTCGATTATACCCCCTCTGTTGCAGATCTTTTTATCTGCATTCTTAGTCAGTTTCATTAGCCTTTCTAATTTAATATGATATTTTATTATATCAAAACTTAAATACTTGCCCGGAGGGTGCATATATTTGCTAGTAATGTCAATAACAAAGGGAATTGTGACTTGAGTAGTAATATAGTTTCGGTTACAGACAGAAAAACACACAATCTCCATTATAATAAGAAATTACATTTGGAATATTATTTTGTCTTTTTTATTTTTTATTTTTTACTGATGCTAATTATTTTACTACATCTCGACTTAGACAAAAAAATTGACCTTAAATAATCGATTTAATTAATCTTAATTCGTTTTAAAAATGAAAAGCAGACGAAAAAATGGGTATACCTAGTTTAATAAATATTCATTATCATCTACACAGTTTACGCGGTCTTGGAGTATTCTCTTCTCGCCTTGGATTTTATTTTATACTAGGAGAGGTACCCGGCGTTGCCCGGGATTTAGAACGTTTAAAAATAGATCTATTAGCTATATCTATATATAGATTAATAAAAATTATTTGTATATATTTGTTTTATCTTTTATTCTTGTTTCTAAGTTTTTGCATGCGGGAGGACGCGGGTTCGATCCCGGCAGGCAAGACAATGTCTTGCTCTTTTTCTAAAAGAGTACGGTAGTACTCGTTCTCCGTCACACTAAGTTATTTATTTTTTATTATTCTTGTTTGTATTTTTTCTTTTATTGGACTTTTGTTTACTTTTTATTATATTTTATGCTTTATTAATTTGTTTTATTTTTAGATTATTATTTAAAAAAAAAAGACTATCATTGATTATTATTCCGTTTTTGTTTTGTTTAACTTTTATGGAAAATGAGGGGTAAACAGTTTTTTTTAACCCACTTTCGGTCAAGAATAGGGTATAGATTTTATTGAACTTTGGTCTTAGCTGGTCTCCATCAATTTTACTTTTTCGAAAGTGAACATAATAGCGTTCAAACTCACTTACTACGGTGTACAGTCCAGTACGTTACCCACTGTTTGGAGCCTCAGGTCAGCTCGCATAAGGCGAGAGAGAGAGAGAGAGAGAGAGAGAGAGAGAGAGAGAGAGAGAGAGAGAGAGAGAGAGAGAGAGAGAGAGATCACCACAACAGGAGAAGCTAGTTGCTTCCAATTTGTGCGCCAATTTTCATTTTAAAAACAAATTGAAAATAATTAAATCGATTATTTATGGTAAAATTTTTGTTTTAGTCAAAAAGCATAATTGACTGAGCATAAGAAAAATAAAGCAAAATAATATTTCATATGTAATTTATTTTTAATACATTTTAAACAATTACATTCAGCTAAAATGCCTAAGTGAAGATTTATGATGCAATCAAAAGAAACACTATTATAACAATTTTAAAACCATTTTAAAAAGTTTCTTCTCAGAAATCAATCCCTGATCCCTGATTTTTGTAATCTTTTTTTTCAATCAGTGGGGTTAAATTCATTTTGTAAAATATGTATGTGAAGTCAAAATTGGCAGCACCTAGAAAAGCCACGCGGAAGCCAACATATGAACACTTCACTTTGGAACGTCCAGCAAAGACACACATTGACCAGCTCTGCATGGATACTGGATGCTGCGTAGAGGACCTCCGAGAACAATGAGTGATAGGGACGGTTGGCGAGAGATTGTCATGAATATCCGTGCTAATAGCACAACCTGATGATGATGAGGACAAGCAAATGGCCATTCCCCAAGATGGACGTGGATTATCACTTTTTACTAAACGGCAGTGTTCTGATACTCTCTCTCTCTCTCTCTCTGCCTCTGTCTCTGTGTCTGTCTGTCTGTCTGTCTCTGTCTGTCTGTCTGTCTGTCTGTCTCTGTCTGTCTGTCTCTCTCGATTATTTCGCTAAGCGTCACAAGCGTTTAAGTTAAAGTCATTTTTTTTTCATTCTTTCAGTTTCTTTCATTCATAATTTTTATTGCTTCGTTTCCTTCAAACATTCCACTAAAATATTTGTGTCTTTTCCCCTTCATCTTACTAGAGATTGAGATAGCTGCCCGTGTCGGTGAGACATTGATGAAACTTACGAATCAACAAGAAGAAGAAATTGCTCGTCTGAAATCTGTGGTTGAGGATCGGAGGCAAAAAGTTCAGGTAATAATAATAATAATAATAATAATAATAATAATAATAATAATAATGGAGATTCGCTTCCGGTTTTTGTCTGTAACAAAAACTGCGTCACTTCTTACGTCACACTACGTAAAACGTCATAACATAGAATAAATACATTAAAAATTTGAGCATGCAATGTTAGACAGTCCTCATTGTTTTTTTTAAATCAAGTTTTAATAAATACATACCTGGTATTATCTATCTATATATAGTTTTTTTTAATAATTTTAATATACATTTAAAGTTATCAGAACTAAGTTTCCATTTCAAATTTATTTAATTTTTTACCCCTTTAATAAATTTATTTTATTTTGTACTCCTTTAATAAATTTGATGATTTTACTTTACTTATGATACAAACTCTCTGATATTAAATTTTCAACTCCCATCCCCTCAGGCAATATTAATTTTACGTCGCCCAGAGGGCGTTTTTTTATTTTGCTAATAATAATAATAATAATAATAATAATAATAATAATAATAATAATAAATTTAAAAGCAGACAAAATCAAACAAGCAGAAATGAAAGGAAAAGTTAAAAAAAAAGAATACCCCAGGAGAACAAGAAAACTCCTCGAAACCAAACTCAAAAGCCGAAATCTAATCAAAGGAATTAATAACTGTGCTGTCCCCATTACAAGATACTCTGGACCATTCTTAAAATGGACAAAAGAAGAACTCGGAAAGATTGACCAAAAGGACTAGAAAATCAATGATTATACACAAGGCTCTACACCCTAGAGACGATATAGATAGACTATATGTCTAAATATGTATAATTTAAGCATTGTAGTTCTTTTCCTTCCCCATCTTTTTCTGAACTTCTTCCAAGTTTATTTGTCCAAATATTTGCCTATTGACGATTAGATAGATTTCTCTGTTAATTTATTTTCATGTATGTTGTTTTCTATTTATCAGAGACAAAAGGAACTCTGCTCCAGTTACATCGTTTTAGAATCGATTTACGAACAGCCAATGAATATGCTTCATAGAGAGATCACATATCTGAGGAAGCAGAATGAAGAATGCTCCACAAAGATACGAAAATACCACACTTTGCTTGAATGGTAAGTATATCGAGTAAATACTAGGCAGCATTTCCACGTCTCGATATATTTTTTTTTTTATAAAATCGAGTTTATATAGTAGCAGCAGTAAACTCCACTGAAGACCCTTATTTTCCCCAATGTTTGACTTGATTAATTTAAACCGGTTAAAGAAATGGTGCATATCTAACAAAACAATTATAAAATTAATGCTGATAAAAATCGTGCTTGTGTTGCTTTTAGCTAGTACTTACGTAGTACATATCATCACCATTCATCATTGGCAACTCAGTCTCGAAAGACTACGATAAAAGTTTTTGTGTGCCCCTGAAGTTGCAGCGCCTCCTGTGACTATGAAGTCCTATGTTTGAGAAACATTCTCCACCACAGATTTTGCATTTGTAGGTTGTCCCTGTAGATGATGATGTTCCGATGCTTTGTTGCCGTTGCTTTCTTATGGACCTCTTAGCTTCATGATGTTGTATCAGGGTGACTTCTGACATGTACAGTCCTCTATGAAGATTCTGCCGCCACCGAGGGCGGTCTTGAGCCAAATTTTCCCAGCTGGAAGGGACAATGCCAAAGCACCTGAGATCATTTTTACAGACATCCTTGAATCACAGTAGGGGGCGACCAATCTGTCTTTTACCAGATGTTAGCTCTCCATACAGGATGTCTTTCGGGATTCGTCCATCATCCATCCGACGTACATGACCCAACCATTGTGCTGCTTTTAGCTAGTACTTACATAGTACATATACACCCTTCTATTATCATTATTGATTTTATTATTACTTTTGGCATGAGTTATTGTTAGCAGTAGCAGGCTACAATGTCAATTTTTCAGAATTTCTTTTGACAACTTACAACCGTACAGTTTTTTTTGTATTGCCCTTTAACATTTAGTATCTAATGAAGCCAAGTCGACTGGGGTATAGAATATGCTGACTGTAATTCTGAAGAGGGTTAAGTCACCCCCACACCAATGGGACCACCCGTTGGCTGTGTGTGATGACCTGTGATGTTTAAGGACGGGATCCTGAGGGCTGAGCAGTCCGACAAACAACACCCCACTTGTGCTCTTACTTGGGCCAAAGAAGCACGCCAGAGATAGCCTCTCCGATCAATCGGTTGGTCACGTCAAGTCCTAGCACCTATATGATTGTTCCGACTCTATTGCTCTTATGACAACCCACCACCAAACCTTTTTATCATATATATGCTAGAAAGCAGTGGCTGAGGGTCTTAGTGTCGTGGGTATGACGTTAAACTGCATCGACTGATGAGATTCCAATTCTGGAGTTCCAAAGAGAGTGGAATACACCTTCATTGTCATTACACCCTGGACCCGGAGTGGTAGTATCTGTTAGGGACCCATCTGTAGGTTGAATCAAAAAATGATTTTAAAAATGTATTTAAAGGTGTGAATACCCAACATGAATGAATAAAACAAGAACATCTTTGGCATAATCTAACCCAGCAAAGTTTGACATGCCGTAAAATCCAACCAACCAATACGTAAAATGCAAACAGCCTCGTTCATGATTTGAACTCGGCTCGCCGAGTCCACATTAAGCCACGGCCGACAAAGTAAATTTGGGAGCTTATCCTAATTACATTAACATATAAAATTCCGGATCATATTACCATTAGGCACCCCTTTTTGATCTCGATTAAGAAAGGGCATGTTTTTCATTTACACCGTCAATATCCGGTTGTTTGTTAGGGGTTAGGGTTAGGGGTTAGGGTTAGGGTTAGGGATTAGTTTTATAATTTTAAAAAATCTAAAAATCGTCTGTTAAAACAACCGGATATTGACGGTGTAAATGAAAAACATGTCCTTTCTTAATCGTGATCAAAAAGGGGAGCCTAAAGGTCATATGGTCCAAAATTCCCACTGCATAGGTCTTGGGATAGAGTCGTGTGTGGCTAATGTGCTGAACAGCAACATCGCATAAAGCGGGTTCGAAATCCAGTCGTGTTATTACGTTCTCTTGAGCATTAATACTATTGGGAAAGGTATGAACGTTTTCATCCCCAGCTATAGGTTAAATAGTACCACTTGTTCTTCTACAAGGGTGGATTTGGCATCAAATAACCCATGAAGGTTGACGTACCATTAAACAAAGAATCCAAACCAAACCACTATTTAATTATTTATCTTGCCGTTCATATATAAAACAATCGCGTGGTGTAATGGTTAAAGTCATGGGAAATGGACTCGTTGTCCCGAGTTCAAATCCTGTGGTAATTGCATTTCACTTAGCGCTAATACCCTTGGGAAAGGTATGAATCCTACCCCCCCTCCAGTTATGGATGGATAGTAGGGCAGACTGGGCTCTTTAACCTTGGTTAGGCAACCAGTCTAGGAAAAGGAAAACTCTGAATTCAAACCTGTTGAACTCCGCTTAAGAAATTGACCTTGTGTCACATCCTGCTCGTGCGGATGGGTTGGTAAATATATATATAAAACAATCTTTTTTCTTGTCCAAACTTTTTTTCGGACTGTTGTCCTCATCTTTATTGAGGTATGTAAAATCACAAAATTTCGGCCGCTGTATACTTCGGCCTTCTCTGGTGGTTCCTGTGTATCTGAACATAGCAATAACCCAACCTGGAAAATCATTTTGAATAGTTTGTCTGTTGATCAAACAAGACGTCGAAGAACTTTTGAAGATCTTATTCAAATAACGACGTCATTGTTTTTGCACGCCTATCATTCCGATATGCGCCACGAGAAGCATCACGATCATTAAAAATAAATGCTTATTGGCGTTTCCAGCACAACTCTAGATGTAAGATCCAATGACATCAGTTATTGTTGGAATATTTTGTGTATATAAGGTGTGCTCTAACTCCCCACGTAGATTTATAGACTAGCCAAGGTCACGTAAGTTGTTCCTGCAGCCAATCACTAACCATACTGCGTGGAAGACACACTATTTACCCCCACACTGGTTATAATTACAATTACCAGTTGACTTTTTTAATATATAAGGTGTGTGCTAAACGCCCGCTTCTACTTATAGACTCGACAAGAACCATATGATCTCTCTTGGCCAATCACTGGCAGTACTCTGCTGCTGATACAATACTTAAACCGACAGTACTGGCTACTTTGACTTTCGTGGACGATTGACATAGGATTAAATCACTGGACCTTTAACAATACACGGAATAGGACTTATACGCTTACCAAAGGATTCCATACCACAGGACTTTCTGTAAGCCCTTTTCAACTGGCAAAGGATGGCATTTAAAAACTTTACATTACGCTCACTGAGGACGGACATAGGATTACCGGATCTTTTCCAATACTCAGGAAGGGCTTATACGATTACCAGAGTAACCAAAGGATTCATTATCGAAGGACTCTATACCAGGAACTGAGAACTCTTTACCAGAGTAACCAAAGGATTCATTATCGAAGGACTCTTTACCAGGAACTGAGAACTCTTTACCAGAGGAACCAAAGGATTCATTATCGAGGGACTCTTTAACAGGGTTCCAATTCCACTGGACAAGCGCTCCTGCTTTAAGGGCAAATGATGATGGCACATAAAAACTTAACAGTTATTTTCGATATTTTTATTTTTAAAGTAATTTACTTTAAAAACAATTTGATTTGTCCTTTTTAATGATTGGTTCGCAAATTTTGTTCATCTCTATACTTGGTCTACTTAAGAGATCACTACAGCCTAACATATGCGCTGGTTCTTCGAGTAATCTTCTTTTTCAAGGTTCTTCCCTATCTATGCTATGCTCAGATACACAGGGAAACAACTGAAGAATACCGGAGGATACTGAGATCGCAATGTTGTGATTTTACATACCAAAATTGTGTTTTTGTTAAAATCACATAAAACAACCTGTTACCTCTAAGCAAGGGAATATGAGGTAAATAATTATCCTAATTTTATATTGCTCTACTTGCCGACATCTGAGCACTTTAATTTATCCAATGTTTTATTTTTATTGAAGCTATTACATATGTTTTTTTTTTCTCCTTTTCCTTTGGAAGTTCTCAAAGTATTTGTAAGACTAGTCGGCGTGGCTTAAAATAACTGTATTGTAGGGATACCCAAAATGAACTGCGTTTTTGACAAAATGAATTTAGCCCCCCACTCAGAAAATAATTTACCAAAAATCAGGGAATAATCGAATTTTAATGAAATTTTCAGTGTTTATTTATCAATGAATGATCTTTATAATGCATTATTCATTTTATTTCAAAACTTTCTCATGTTGAGAAATTTGTAATATAAGGTGTGTGCCTGATGCCCGCTCCTACTTATAGACTCGCTGAGAACTATATGATCAAGCTCTTGGCCAATCACTGGCAGTACTCTGCTGTTAATAGAATACTTAAACGGAGCACACTGACCATAACTACTTTAAACCTTCGTGGACGACGGACATAGGATTGAATCACTGGACCTTTAACAATACACAGGATATGACCTATTCACTTATCAAAGGATTCCATAACTCAGGACTTACTTTAAGTCCTTTTCAACTGGCCAAGGATGGCATTTAAGCACTTAACATCTCATTTTTTTCAGGTCACTTAATTTTGACCCCCCTTATGTTGAGGGCGTAACATTTTGTTCGAGTTGGTCTTATAGTTTTCTAATTACAGTATAAATAATGAGATAAAAGACCGAACTTAAAAAAAAAAATTAAAAAATTACGGTGCCTTTTCTATGAGAAAATAAGTACCGAAAATCGAAAAATAAAATGTGAAAAAATGATAGATAATTAATTTTTTGGAGATTTCTTTTTTACTCATTTCGATAATTATTTAATTGGCTATTATCTTATACAAGAAAAAAATATACATCGATATTTTTTCTACTTAAAAGGGGGAGAGTACATTTTCAATCGAGTTTTTCTTCAAAAAACTATACTTTGATGTAATAAAATAAGGTTTGCATTAAATAGATATTTATTTTTAGAATCTAAAAATATAACATTTTAAACTTAACATCAGGCTTTTCATATTTTAAATGAATTTTATATATTAATTTTTCATAGCAAAAATACGAAATTAAAGTTTTGAAATAAAATAACTGATGCATTATGAAATTCATTAATTGATAAATCAATACTGAAAATTTCATTAAAATCGAATAATTACCTGAGTTTTGGTAATTTTTTTTCAATCGCGAATGTTATTCTAATTGTAAACAAGCACTTTAAAACCCTTGAAAAAAAAAGGGTTAATGGCGGATCGCGTCGAAATTGACCAAAACAAATCGTTTTAAATCTATTAAAAATAAACTACATATGTAATGATATTTTTCTTTTTTTAATGATGGTCATTATGTTACTACTTATCATTTTAGACAAAAGTTTGACCTTAAATAATAGATTTAATTAATTTTAATTTGTTTTTAAAAACCTAGCAGACGAGAAAATTGGTATGCCTATACTGTATTCCCTGTAGGGAGGTAAAATCCCCCGAAAAGAGGTGTTCTGGTTATGACACTAAACTGCATCTGATGATTAAGCTCAGTTTTTGAAGCTCTGGGGAGTGTGTAGTATCCCCTCCATTATCATTACTCCCAGGTCCACTTTGACCCAGAGTGGTAGTACCTGTTAGGGTAGCCATCTATTGATCAAATAGATCAAGTTAAAAATATCCATATTCGTTAGGAGCGTGTGGACAAAAAAAAAGAAACAAAAAACTCTTAGGAAATAATGGGGAAATTATAAATTACTGGTTATTGTCCATAGGAAAAAAAAAAGAATACGCATATATATTCTTATCTAATACAAATAATTTTCCAACAGTTGTATGGTATCAAGTATTTCTATCTAATCTATTAATAATGGAGATTCGCTTCCGGTTTTTGTCTGTAACAAAAATTACGTCCCTGCTTACGTCACATTACCAAAATCATCATAACAGAATATATACACTCAAAATTTGAACATGCAACATTAGACAGTCCTCATTGTTTTAAGTTTTAATAAATACATGACTGGTATTATATATCTATATAGTTTGTTTTATTTTAATACATATTTAAAGTTTACATTTCAAATTGTTTTATTTTTTAATCCTGTAATGAATTTGATGATTTTACTTACTTAGGGTACAAACTCTCTGACATTGAATTTTTTACTCCCACCCCTCAGGCAATATGTTTCAAAAATCTATTTTTACATCGCCCGGGAGGGTTTTTTTTTATTTTGTACTAGTATATATAATTTTCAAAAGTATCATACTTTATTGATCAGCAATTTTAAACGAATAAAAAGAAAAGATGGCGAAAAAAAGGAGAAACTTAAGGGCCCTTTCGACTGGTGCTTCTTCAAAAGTAACAACCGGTAGATCGTTTAAAAGTCAAACTGTATATATTTGGGTAAAACAGGGGCATAAGACCATGTAAATGTGGGGGAAACATGAAGGAAAGAAAAAAAAAATCTTGCCCCACCCCTCAGGCAATATGTTTAAAAAATCTATTTTTACATCGCCCGGAGGGTGTTTTTTATTTTGTACTAGTACTAATAATTTATAGACAATTATATAGCTTAAAGTAATGTTTCCTATTTACCAATAGTCATTTATTTGCACACAGTTATATAGTTTCAAGTAGTTAATAATAATAATCCTTTGTAAATGATTTTAGCTTCAAGTAATTATTCTTCATACAAATGTTTTGCACATCGTATCAAGTATGTACAATTGAAATTTAAGTATGTATTATTTTGATTATTCGGACTATTGTCCTCATCTTTATTGTTATCTGCACAGCGTTTCGGCCGTTGTGCCCCAGGCCTTCTTCAGGTATTCATTGTCGAACTCGGGAATCTTCTCGAACTTGGGGACCTTCTCTTCGAACACAAGAACCTTCTTGTCGAACTCTGGAACCTTCATGTCATAATCGGGAGCCTTCACGGAACTTCGAACCGAACCCTTTATCTAATCCAGGGGGTGGGTAGACTGTTTTAATTTCGTTAACTATGACTGGCTTCAAGTGTTAAGCTATGTTAATTATTCGGATCATATGACCTTTAGGCACCCCTTTTTGATCTCGATTAAGAAAGGACATGTTTTTCATCTACACCGTCAATATCCGGTTGTTTTAACAGACGATTTTTAGATTTTTTTAAAATTATAAAATTAACCCCTAACCCTAACCCTAACCCCTAACAAACAACCGGATATTGACGGTGTAAATGAAAAACTTGTCCTTTCTTAATCTAGCTCAAAAACGTGTGCCTAAAGGTCATATGGTCCAATTATTCTATGTTACTGTTGCCCTTGTCCTTGAAATTTCAGAGAAATAGAAATTGATTTGTTGTGAGGTTTTAAGGGGTCAAATAAGAACAAAACGACGGGTAACAAATGTAGGAAAATGTATTAACAGAAAGTAGACAAATACAATACAGATAAGTGGAAATTACGTCCGACAAATAGAGTTATTGGCTTACTCGCATGGGCTTACTGCCAAGCCACAATTATCCCTGTTACTTATAGTAACCCGTCGGCGCATTCCATTAGTCTTATAGGGTGTATCCCCTAAAACAGGATTTTAAATTGCATTTTTTGTTTGTCTAAAATTATTTGTTGGTATCAAGTGTATATTTTGAAAATTTGGTTAATGTAATGAAACCTTCTCATTTGTTCTCTCAGTTCAGCTGATGACCAGCAGAGTTTGACCCGAGTTTTACAAGACCTGGATGCAACCAAGAACGACAGCGAACCACCGGAATCATCAAGCAACCATTGCATTCTGTGTGTATGTGCGGATAACAAGGAGAGTCTGTTTAGTCAACGACGCGATCAGATTTGCAACCAGCTGGCCGAAAAGACCGCTTTGCAAGTCCAATTGCAAAAGGAACTGGACGGGGCTGTTGCCGAGCGTAAAAGTATTCAGGAAGAGATAGATATTCTCACTCGCCGAGTGGATCAACTATCTAGTATCGTCATGGAAAGTGATGAAGAAGAAGAAGAAGAAGAAGAAGAAGAAGAAGAAGAAGAAGAAGAAGAAGAAGAAGAAGAAGAAGGGTGCCAGGCTCGTGATTATAATTCTGTGGGGAAAGAAAATAAGAAAAGGCAGGTTCCACATAATTTGTGCAGCGATTGCGACGAGTGCGACGAGTGTGACGAGAGCGACCCGGAAACCATGGAATTATGTAGTAAGAGTTCAGCGAGATTTGTTGACATCGTTCAGTCGCTCATGTTGTAAAATTGCCCTTTTTCCTTGGTAATTCATAATAACAATTAAAATAATTTATCCAATAGACACAATCACAATCTGAATTATTATTAAATTAGGAATACTTGAAACTATATAGCTGTGTACAAACACAATTATTATAAATAAATACGTATAAATTACTAGTATCAGATAGGAATACTTGAAAACATATAGCTGTGTACAAACACAATTATTATAAATAAATATGTATAAATTACTAGTATTAGATAGGAATACTTGAAACTATATAGCTGTGTACAAACACAATTATTATAAATAAATATGTATAAATTACTAGTATTAGATAGGAATACTTGAAACCATATAGCTGTGTACAAACACAATTATTATAAATAAATATGTATAAATTACTAGTATTAGATAGGAATACTTGAAACTATATAGCTGTGTACAAACACAATTATTATAAATAAATATGTATAAATTACTAGTATTAGATAGGAATACTTGAAATTATATAGCTGTGTACAAACAAAAAATCGAGCATATACAATTTTCGTACGTTATTTTTTTTAGCCAATGTAATCTAAGGGAAATAATCCTGCCGAAAGCAAAACAGAGTTATTTCCCTTATACTAATCGTACAGGTGTTCACAAAGTTGGTCTATTAAGTAACGAGACAGTGTAATGAATATATAAACAGATAGATAAATAAATAAATAAATCTATTAATAATGGAGATTCGCTTCCGGTTTTTGTCTGTAACAAAAATTACGTCACTGCTTATGTCACATTACCCTAATTCGTCATTACATAGAATAAATACACTCAAAATTTGAATATGCAACATTAGACAGTCCTCATTGTTTTTTAAAACAAGTTTTAATAAATACATGACTGGTATTATATATCTATATATAGTTTGTTTTATTTTAATACATATTTAAAGTTTACATTTCAAATTGTTTTATTTTCTAATCCTTTAATGAATTTGATGATTTTACTTACTTAGAGTACAAACTCGCTGACATTGAACTTTTTACTCCCACCGCTCAGGCAATATGTTTCAAAAATCTATTTTTACATCAGCCGGAGGGTTTTTTTTATTTTGTACTAGTTTTAATAAATAACGAAAAATATCAATTTGATTTCGAATATTTTTTATTTCCTTCAAAATGTTTTTTTCCAGGATGCCACACCGGCGTACACGTTTTTTTGTCACTATTTGTTTTATGTTCCCAACAGTATTCAAATTATGACCATATCTATCTATCTATCTATCTATCTATCTATCTATATCTATACATATATAAAGGCAGTTTGTATGTATGTATGTCCTGAGGAAACTACGAAAATAAAACAATTAATGACAAAGTAATTATATATACACATTCACTATCATCACATCTTGCTTTTTAAACAAAAATATTGAAAATTTGATTTATATTCATGAAGATAATTAAAAAATAAAATTCAAATCGTTACATCATGGACCTTTTTTTTGCATTTAATATTTTAAATAGGAGACACAGATTTTTCTTTTCAGAGGGTCAGTGGACTTTTTTCCCCAATGTCCCACCTGGCCGGAACAACGCAGGGTCTTTTTTACATAGGGATTTTAATGGGGGCATCCTGCAATGATTCGGTAATAATGGACCTGCAAGACAAACTCCCCACCCCTGTACCTAGGTGACGCCGGTGGGAGGGGGGCTGCCTCTAGTCTTATTATAATGGAGATTGTGTGTCTGTCTGTAACTGAAACTATATCTGTACCCAAGTCACAATTCCTTTAGTTATTTACGTCACATTCTCCATGATTTTATTTTTAATTTAAACCACAATTATTAATAGAATTCTTCTACATTATTAATCTGTTGGCCATATCTACATACTAATATTTATATTTAATATTAATATTTAATTATATATATATATATATATATATATTATATAATATATATATATATATATATATATATATATATAAGCAGTGTACAGCATTAAAGGAAAGCTAATTTGCATATTGATCTTAAAAACTGATTTTTTTGTGCTTGGTATTATTGATTTCTAATTATTTAGTTTTATTTCAATAAATATGAGCAAAACCCCAAAGATGAATCTTAAAAGAAATCCATTAATAAGAGGAAATAACTGTAATTTCATTCTTTAGTTTCTAATTTAACTAAATAGTTAAATTAGGAAAATTTAGCAATGAAAGACAGGAGTGATGAAAAATGATGGAAGAGTTAATTTCAAAGTTGTTTTATTTTTCGATTATATCCCTTCTGCTTCAAATCATTTTATCTACATTCTTATTTAGTTTCATTATTCTTTCTAATTTAATATTTTTCATTACATTAAAAGTTAAATACTTGCACCCGGGGGGCGCATATTCTTACTAGTAGGGATAACATAAGAACACTCCTCACAGATACAATGATCTAGTCTGGTAAGACTATATATAATGTATGTATTTGAATTAAATAAAACATACTTTTTGATGCTAGGGACACGAAAGGTAATTACCTCCCGTATCTGACAATAGTCACTAGGTGGCGTGGCTAAAAATTATAAAAGAAGAAGCGGGAAAGTCAAAACCATGTCTTCTGTCTCGCCAAGGAATAGCAATACACGAGTTGCGTTCTTGTCCACCTCATGTCGCATAAACACGATAACATGCTTAACATGAAAGTCTTTAAACTTTCCTTTTCTACCAGCTATATATCAAAGACTCAAGACTTTCTCTACTTAGGACATTTCGCTCATACAACTCTGTATAAGCTTTCTTTAGGTCACTTCACGTGGTGTAATGGTTAGCAAGCCAGATTCGCAGACCATTGTTAATGAGTTCGATCCTTATTAGGCGCCCCTTACTTATGACCTTGTGCCACATCTAAGCTAAGCTTAGTAAATAACTATAAGATCTTCCTTGTATCTTTAATAATGTATTTAACCTGTACTAGGAAACGATGTTCAACCAAACATTGTTTTTTCTATGACCACGTAGCTTGGTTCTGATTTTTAAGAATATGAAATAATCACAAAAGCACCGACAATGGAAATATGGTCTATGGTACACGAGGATATTCATTTTAGGCTTAAAACCCGTCCACGGACCGTGTTTATAAAGTAGTGAGATTGGTAAAAAAAATAATACAATTGATATCAATTTATCACCAATTATGTAATACTATCTGAACCTGTGGATATACCACAGTATGATAATCTAATAATTACTACGTTTGATATGTTTACTTTTATTCTTTATATATTCTTGTTGTTGAGTTGTTTTTATTATCATTCTTTGCATTTTTTATTTTATTTGTCTTTTATTTGATTTTTATTATGTTTTATTATTTACTAGAAGCGGCTACCCGGCGCCGCCTGGGTAGAAGGGGTAATCTTTTTTTTTCAAGTTAGTCTCGCAGGTCCATTATTACTGAATCGTGAGGAGGATCCATGCAGGATATTCATTTTAGGCTTAAAACCCGTCCACGGACTGTGTTTATAAAGTAGTGAGATTGGTAAAAAAATGCAATTAATATCAATTTATCACCAATTATGTAATGCTATCTGAACCTGTGGATATACCACAGTATGATAATCTAATACAAATGCACGTTTTAGCGCGAAAATATTCTAAAATGTATTGTTTATTGTGCTTTCACATTATTTGAAATGAACTTAGTTGTTATTAAAAACACATTTTATGATATTTTCGTGTTAAAGCGTGCAGTTGTATTGATTCGAACAAATTCGTGTTTTCAGTGTGGATTTGCAGTGAAATGAAGATTGCCAACCAAAACATAAGGCTTCCTCAGGGTGAGAGAAGCAAGGGGAGGTTGCTTTCATTTATGTAGCTAATGTTCAGATTAACCTTTTTCATAGTAAGACAATTTCCAATATATTTTTTTTTATAAATTTATTCGTCCTACATTTTTATAGAAAAAAATTTCCACTATATTTATTGGTAAATTTCTCACCCATCTAAGCATTGAACAGGCTCATCTTAAAAGAACTCAAGAAAAAGTTTGAATTTAAAACATGCAGTTGTATTGATTACAGTGAAATGAAAATGGTCGACCAAAACATAAGGCTTCCTCAAAGTGAAATAAACAAGGGAGGTTACTCTCATTTATGTAGTTAATGTTCAGATTACCCCCCCCCCAAAAAAAATAATTACTACGTTTGATATGTTTACTTAAGAGCTATTGCAAAATTGTACAATATGTAAAAAAAAGTATAATAATCTTGATTTAATTCTCTCTCTCACATCTTTTCTTTCTTACCTTCTTTTCATCATGTTCGATAGAAGCAGATTAGCTCTATCACCCTCTCTCTATCTTTCTCCTATTTTCTTTCTTTCTTATATTTTTTCTGTGTAGCGTGTCCTTTTCTTTCCCATCTTTCTTTATAATAAAAACGGAATGGTCCATTATTTAGCTGAGGTGACGACACTCATAAAAATAAGAATTCTCCAGATACTCAGGATTTATATTTTTGCATTTCATTTTGGACCATTTGAACTGTGTGATTTTTAACCAAGGTGTGTTGCAAGATGATAACAAGCGTATTAACATATAGATCGTTGTATTTTCTTCATGTCGGGAAGAGACGGGTCATCTTCATCTTAACAACGGCAACTCTTGAGCACCTTTTTGATCTCCATCTTTCTAACACATGCGGGCATGCCTACAAAGTCGGAAAACAACATTGCTCACGTGACTTTCGGAAACATTTTTTTTCACGCTCAGAGTTGCGGAGACATGGAATAAACTGCCCGCGTCTGTTGTAGGCTACCGAAGCACTGAGTCTTTCAAAGCCTCCATGCTTCCTGTAGTCCGCCGACACTATACCTGATGCCACTCTCCACATACATATGCACACACGCGCACACATGCAGGTATATTACTACTGTAAACTGTTCATGTTCCTGACACTAATTATTCTGTGTACTCGACATGAGACTTTGATGAGTTGTGGTGCACTTGAGCACTGTACAATTTCATTATTATTATTATTATTATTATTATTATTATTATTATTATTATTATTATTATTATTAAGATCGGGATTTATCCCCCACAATGTTTCAACCACCCGAAAACGCTCTGTGTCATCTATTAACTCGTAGTCGGGATATAACTTGATGTCTATTTTGTAACCTACCCTCCCCCCCCCAAAAAAAAACCCCACAAGGGCACGGACAAGGGAAATGTGGGCTATGGTACACGGGGATATTCCTTTTAGGCTTAAAAACCAGCCCACGGACTGTGTTTCCCGAGTTGGAAGAATGGGTTTCGAGATTGACAAGAAACATCTGAAAAAGGCCGGGGTTGACATCGGCCGAAATGTAACAATAATAACAATAAAGGTGAAGAAAATAGTCCGTTAAGTCTAGATGATAAAAAGTATCAAGCATCATCTAAAAAAATTAGACAATTATCTTAATTTCATATTTTAGTTAAATCTATTTATTTAACCTTGATATATTTAGACAACAAATTAAGATAAAATAAGATAAAATAAAAATGAAATAAAAATGAATACTTATAAACTTTATAAAATTCATAAAATAAAATTATATCTTATAGAAAAAAAGGAAATAGATATTTATCTATTCAACCTTGTTATATTCAAATGACAAAATAAAATAAATAAAATAAAATGAATTACTAATTAATTTTATCTTATTTATGTAATAAATGCTTTTTAAGCAGAAAAAATATCAATGTATAATTTTTTCTTTTATAAGATAATAGCCAATTAGATAATTATCGAAATGAGTAAAAAAGAAATCTCCAAAAAATTAATTATTTATTATTTTTTTACATTTTATTTTTCAATTTTCGGTACTTATTTTCTCATAGAAAAGCCACCGTAAAATTATTTTTTGTTTCTATTCATAAGTTCGGTCTTTTATCTCATTATTTATACTGTAATTAGAAAACTATAAGATCAACTTGAAAAAAAAGTTACGCCCCCAATATAAAAAAAAATAAGTGACCTGAAAAAAATAAGTGACCTGAAAAAAATGAGAAAGTTTTGAAATAAAATAAATAATGCATTCATTGATAAATAAAGACTGAAAATTTCATTAAAATCCGATAATTCCCTGATTTTTGGTAAATTATTTTCTGTAGGGGCTAAAGTCATTTTGTCAAAAACGCATTTTAGGCTCAGTTTGCCAGTACCTTTGAATTAGATATAAAATTTGATCAAGCGTTCCAAGGAAGGCAGATCGTTGCGACTCACATCTTTGTAGAAATGGGCATGGTAACCCGAGTTCAAATTCTGGACGAAGCTATTTGCATTTCAAATCTTACTTATCACATTTCCTGCTTATGAAAATAGTTTCAAGGGAAATAATTCACATTTAAAAAATAAGAGTTATTTCCCTTAGACGTGCTGTAACGAGCAAACATAAACAGCATGCCCGCCATCATCTGCGAGAGACGCCTGCGTTGGCTTGGCCACGTCAGGAGGATGGACAAAGACCGCATCCCCAAAGATCTACTGTATGGTGAGTTAGTAGAGGGCACCCGACCGGTAGGGAGACCACGCCTGCGCTTTAAAGATGTCTGCAAGAGAGAAATGAAGATATGCCACATCGACATCAACACATGGGAGGCTTATGCAGAAGACCGTACAACCTGGCGCCTCATCGTAAATCAAGGAACGAAAAAGAGTGAAAAAGAGAGGAAAGAAGCCGCCACAGAAAAGAGAGCCAGAAGGAAGGGGAGACAACAGCATCTCCAGCAAGCATCACCGTTTGTTTGCAATCACTGCACCAGAGATTGTCATTCAAAAATTGGTCTGTTCAGCCACTCACGCAGTTGCAGATAAAAAAACCGGACACTACGCCATCGTCTTCAATAGACGGAAGGATTCCAACAATATTTCCCTTGAGCTTTAACACTATTGATTGTATTTTTAATATTTTTTACCATAAAAGAGATTAAAGCTAGGTGGACGTTTGAAGGAATATTGTTTTTCCAGAATAAAAAAAAATATTTCGTATAGAGTTTTACGAGAAAATTATTTACAAAAAGGAAATTGTCACATTAACCTTCACATACCTTAAATTTCAATATATTCTTTTGCTAGTATTAACAATGGAGATTAGGTCTCTAATTGTCTGTAACCAAAACTACGCCACTGATTACGTCGTATTACCCCAAATTTTCAATACATAGAATAAAGAACAACCTTGTTTAAATTAATTCGAATTTAACTGAGAAAAACTTGATTTTATCAGATAAAAAAAAAATATTTATTCAAATTTTGACAGGAAAATAATTTGTTATGTCTGTAATTAGAAAATATAAGATTTCAAAGATCTGATTACATTTTTTTTTTAACGAAAGGGCGTGGCAAAAATCCTTTATTGGTACATTTGGACATAGATAGAATTGGGATAGTTTAAAAAAAAAAATGTTTACACTAAAATTAAAATATTCATTCAATTTTAATGAAATTTTGTAGAATTATGTATAAGTGTATTCTTAAAAAAAAATTGTCGCCTGTCGTAAAGCAAAACAAATTCCCAACGCCCCAGGCAATATCTCTCAAAGATTAACTTTTACACCGCCCGGTGTGTGTGTGTGTTTTTTTTTTTTGCTAGTATAGATTAATAAATTATTTTTCTATATATTTGTTTTATTATCTTTTATTCTTTATATTAACAAATTCCCAACGCCTCAGGCAATATCTCTCAAAAATTAACTTTTACACCGCCCGGTTTGGTGTTTTTTTTTTTTTGCTAGTATAGATTAATAAAAATTATTTTTCTATAAATTTGTTTATCATCTTTTATTCTTTATATATTCTTGTTGTTAAGTTGTTTTTATTATCATTCTTTGCATTTTTATATTATTTGTCTTTTATTTGATTTTTATTATGTTTTATTATTTACTAGAAGCGGCTACCCGGCACCGCCTGGGTAGAGGTGGAAATCTTTGTTTTTTCTAAAGTTAGTCTCGCAGGTCCACTATTACTGAATCGTGAAGAGGATCCCTGCAGGATGCCCCATCAGAATCCTCAAAAGACCTTGCATTGATCCAGACACTCTAAAAAGAAAAAGGCTACTATTTACGATATTAAATGTAAGAATAGTTATATGCTGTTTCATTTAAATTTTAATCTTTAATTATCTTCATTTTTCTTTACTCAAAAAGCAAGACCCGGTGATAGTGAATGTGTATATATATATTTACTTTGTCATTAATTATTTTATTTTCATAGTTTCCTCCGGACATACATACACACAAATTGCCCTTTATAGATGTATCGGACCATATGACCTTTAGTCACCCCTTTTTGATCTCGATTAAGAAAGGACCTGTTTTTCATTTACATCGTCAATATCCGGTTGTTTTAGCAAACGATTTTTAGATTTTTAAAAAATTATAAAACTAACCCCTAACCCTTAACCGTAACCCCTAACCGTAACCCCTAACCTTAACCCCTAACAAACAACCGGATATTGACGGTGTAAATGAAAAACATGTCCTTTCTTAATCGAGATCAAAAAGGGGTGCCTAAAGGTAATATGGTCCGATGTATCGATTAATTTGTTTTATTTTTTAATAAGTTTTTAATAATTTTTTAAATATATCATTTGATTTATACCCTAATTATATTTTTTATTTAACCTTTCTTATGGAGAATGTGCTGTAAAATCCAACCAACCAACCAACCAACCAACCAACCATCTAACACGACTTAAATGAATAGATTTATGTCTGAAATAATAAAAATGATTATTAAAAATCTCAAATGAGTTTATAAATTAGAATAAAGAAGACATGAAGTCAACAGCACTTGATAACTGATAGTTTCTAGCCAATGCAATTTTAAGTCTAGGTGAGAAACTATCAGTTACCAAGCGCCGTTGACTTCATGTTTTTTGCTACCCTAAATTATATGTCATATAAACATATGACATATAAACATCTTTTTGTCTTTATTTAACATATGACATATAAACATCTTTTTGTCTTTATTTTTTACGCATTGTATTGCCTTCGAATTTTATTATTTTATATATATATATATATATATATATATATATATATATATATATATAAATTTTAACATATTAAATGTTCCCTAGGAGATTGCAGTCTCCCAAAAAATGAAAATATATACATTGGATCCACCTCAACCACATTGTCTCGTCGTCTAACCCTCCATTTAACAGAAAATAGCTCCATTTCAAAACACCTAAAATTACATGCATGCCCCCACTCTAATTACCGAAATATTCTATCGGAAAATACATACATTCTGCACAAAGAAAAAAATAAACAAAAACTCCAAATACTAGAAACTTTATACATAAAACAATACAAACCATCCTTAAACAAAATTAATTTCCAATGCAGTACACACATTTTAAAATGCCTATAACACCTTTCTCATTAATTCTTCTCCTTCCAGCCTCCACATCTATTAATATACTTTGAAAAAAAAAACTAGAACACATCACCCCTGATGAAGTGCCGAAAGTACCCGGGACCTGAACTTTGGTGGACTAATCCACGAATTCCACCCAAATATTAAAAAGTTGGCCAGAAAACTCGAAAAGATCAAAATAAAATTGTTGTTAAACAGGAGATGTGTCTTTTGTTTAATTCTACACACACACACACACACACACACAGATATATATATATATATATATATATGTATATATCCATTAAAAGTTTCTATAACGTTTTGATTGTAGTCAATAGAAAAGGGGTCAATATATTTCGTAAAATATAAAGAATTTATAGTTGTAGAAAAATGTTTTTCTCCCTACCACGGTTTCGGTGTTCAAGGTATACCTTTCCCAGGAGAACTAAAAATAGAGCCATATATATATATATATATATATATATATATATATATATATATATAGAGAGAGAGAGAGAGAGAGAGAGAGAGAGAGAGAGAGGGGGGAGAGAGAGAGAGGGTATTTTCAAAGTGTTTAGATATGTATCCTTTGTTTTGTGAAATCTAATATTACAATATGTTTTTTATTTGTTTTTTTTTTTTTTACAACGATTGTCGGTTTTTGTTTATTTAGCTTTATACGTAACTATAGCGTTTCGCGGCGTCTGTTTTTCTTAAATTAGTGGAAATAAAATTTAGCTGTTTTTCTAAGATATTGTCAACGGAGGGCCAAAAAAAAAAAGAAAAAAAAAGAAAAAAAAAAAAAAAGGTCCCCAAAACAGATAGAAATTTCGGATGGCGAATATGTTCAAGGATCAGTTTAATTCCAAAGGATTTAGATTTCATTTCATTGTCGCAACAGCTTCAGTATTTTTCATTTTTTTTTTGCTTCTTCTGTTCCTTTGTTTTCAATTTTCCTAATTAGATTCTAAGCAGAATTCATTTGCTTAGAAGGAGGGAACTTAAAGCAAAAGAAAATTGCCGAGCTTAAACTATTATTCCGCCTGTTTAGGATCACCGTGTACTATATATATATATATATATATATATATATATATATATATATGACTGATGTGTGTGTGTGTGTGTGTCTGTCGTTATCTGTCTGTACACACACACACACACACACACACACACACACACACACATAGACATATATATATATATATATATATATATATATATAGACAGTGACTGGACTGCTGCACACACATATACACACACTAGCACGCACACACACACACACACACACACACACACATATATATATATATATATATAACAAGTTGTGTCAAAAACGTACCAAGATCTTTTGTACTTTTTGACACACCTTGTATTCTAAGAAAATATCGTTCCATTCATGTCTCCGTCGCTGTCTGTCTGTATGTCTGTCTCTATATATATACAGATAGTGACAGACAGGACTGCTGCACACACACACACACACACACACACACACACACACACATATATTATTATATAATATATATATATATATACAAGGTGTGTCAAAGAAGTATCAAGACCATTTTGTACTTTTTGACGTACCTTGTATTCTGAAAAAATAACGTTCCATTCATTATTTTCCGAATACAAGGTGTGTAAAAAATACCAAGTTCAAAGCTGTATTTACCAAGATAGAAATGAAGAATGAATGGAACGTCATTTTTTTTCAGAATACAAGGTGTGTCAAAAAGTACAAAAAATCTCGATACGTTTTTGACACTCCTTACACACACACACACACACACACACACACACACACACACACACACACACACACACATTTTATTTATTTATTTTTTTTTGATTAATTCCAACGTTTAACTAGCAGCGTTCTGTTTTTACTAACGGTCTTTTTCCCGTCTTGTTTTTGTTGATGACCGACCCACGTGCGGTTGATACATTTTAATGCAATAGGGTCCTCATATTAGTTGAGGATGGGCCGAGTGTTGCTTTTTAAAACCGTCAAGAGAATTGGCCCCGAAACGGTTTGCACACTTTCTCTTCTGATGAGCCTATTTCAGTTGTAAACATCGTTTGTTTTTTCATTATATCTTATTCATATATATATGTATATATATATGGAAAAAGGATTGGAATGGATACGACAGAATGTGGTGGAGATGTGAGGAACACAAGAACAAAACTCAGACAAAGGTGTGTAGGATATATTTCGCTAGAGCGTTGAGCTCGGTATCATCAGTCCTTTTAATGATAACCTGATAATTCATTAAAAGGACTGATGATACCGAGCTCAACGCTCTAGCGAAATATATCCTACACATCTTTGTCTGAATTTTGTTCTTGTGTTCCTCACATCTCCAACATATTCTGTCGGATTAATTCCAATCCTTTTTCCATATATATATATATATATATATATATATATATATATATATATATATATATATTTTGTATAAACAGGTATTATTGAAGAACCCGGAATTTTACTTCTTTATAATCTTCATCTGTATTCTTTCCAGTCTTCTTGTGGTTTTTCGTAAATTGGAATCCAGTTGGTAGAAAAACAGTCCCATACTTTTTAACCAAGCGCTTTCGACCATTTCGCTGGTCGTCATCAGGGGATTGTAGGTTGTAGTGTGTCAGTTTTTTTACTCGTTTGAATTTGATTCATTTATTTATTGCTCTTTCAAATTAGGAGAGTCTATTATTATATTTTAGGGGATTGCTAAGATTAGTGTGTTAGTTATTAGAAATGTTTAGTATATTATTGCCCGTATTAAATGCTATTGTATTGTAGAGAGAGAGAGAGAGAGAGAGAGAGAGAGAGAGAGAGAGAGAGAGAGAGAGAGAGAGAGAGATTGGACTGCTACATATATATAGATAAATTATTGAGACGATTTGTATAAAAAAAAACCCAACAAACCTGAAAAGGGTGAGAGGGATAAATAGATACCACCATAGTGAAATAGATGGATAGATAGATAGATAGAGTCAGTGTGTGCATCTCTCTCTATATCTATCTATCTATCTATCTATCTATCTATCTATCTATTTCACTATGGTGGTATCTATTTATCCCTCTCGCCCTTTTCAGGTTTATTGATTTTTTAAATACAAATCCTCTCAATAATTTGTCTATATATATATAGCAGTCCAATCTCTCTCTCTCTCTCTCTCTCTCTCTTCTCTCTCTCTCTCTCTCTATCTATCTATCTATCTATCTATCTATCTACCCTAATCTGTTCATTTATATGTCAGTGTGTGCATATCTATCTATCTATCTATCTATCTATCTATTTCACTATGGTGGTATCTATTTATTCCTCTCACCCTTTTCAGTTATGTTTATCTATCTATCTATCTATCTATCTATCTATCTATCTATCTATCTATTTGTCTGTCGCTTATATATAAAGTTGACTGACTATTTTCTTCTAAACTAAATACACCAGGAACGTTATTATTTCTTTTGGCACATTGAACAACCAAAACGGATATTATTAGGTATTACGAGGGTAATCTCAAAGGTAAGGTCTCCAAAACATTTAGAAATCACAGAAACGTTTATCATTTTTTATCAACGGTGTTTACATCATTTTAAAGTTTGAAATGTTTCCCTCCATAGTCGCCATTTTCGGTTGATACATTTTTGTAGGCATTGTAGCAGTTTTTGCACGCCCATGTCATACCATCTCGCCGTCATATCGTTGAGGAAGCGTTGAACCACGTCATCGTTGCAAACTCCCAGCACCACGTGATGACACTTTTGACGACTCGCCACACAATTTCGTTAATTGGCGATGAATTTCAATCGGTTTGATGTCCTTTGCGTTCAAATACCGGGCGAACTTCATACTTGGCGGTGGCGCCAATCGGGAGCTCCATCAGAAACGACTGCAAAGCCAAGACTGTGGGTGGCAGCGAGGTGCGCGCAGAGACAGGAGTAGACGCATGCACAACAAACACAACAATGTTGTCAGAAGCCTACGTTGCCAGCACTTTGGGCACGTCACTTTGGGCATTACCCTCGTATTCACAAATTTACCATCTAGACAATTTTTGGTCCATTCTCAGTATTTCATCTCTAAGCCCTTAATTTCTTAGTTTTATTTTCTTTATTCGACTTACAGCAAAATGTTTTTAGTAGAAAATTAAAGTAGAAAAATTGTCCGTGGGTGGAGGTGCTCGTGGTGCAATAGGAAATGGACAGGGCGAGACGAGTTCAAATCCCGAACAGGTTCTATTTCTCTGAATGTTTGAGCTAGGCTTGATATTATTTCTCGGATTTTTTTTTAGATGAGGCTTGATAATTAGTATTATTTAGATTATTGTCCTCATCTTCATTGTTATCTGTACAACGTTTCTGCCGATGTGCCCTCCGGCCTTCTTCAGGTATTTCTTGTCAGACTCGAGAACCTTCTTTTTCGACTCGGAAACCTTGTATTCGAACTCGGGAACCTTCATCTTGTAATCGGAGCCTTCTTGTCGTAATCGGGAGCCATCACGGAACTTTGAATCTGACCCTTTATTCAGTCCACGGGGGTTTCCCGAATCCGAGAAAATTCTTGGGTTCGACAAGAAATACCCGAAGAAGACCGGAGAGCACATCGGTCGAAACGTTGTACAGATAACAATGAAGATGAGGACAATAGTCCGAATTGTAGGGAGTGATTATAGAGACTGAACTCGCAACCTCCTGATCGTTAGTGGTGGCTCGTAGTCATACTACTGTCACCCCTGTTGGCTGAAGTGGTTCGGCCACCGAGAAGCATAAATGCCGACTCGGCATAACTTGGAAGACACTTCTAAGATTTCGTTAGCACTGTAGAAAAAGGTGACGCCGGTAAGTTTGATATCAACCTAAAAGTTTTTGATGGTTTCAAGATGGGACGTTGATAAGGTGGCATTTGGCATATGCACTTAGACACTGATTGATAGCACTGATATACACACGCTAAATGGTCTTGGCAAAATGGGTGTCGTCAGGCTGGCTAAGCACGAACATGTCGCTTAGAATTTTTTTAATTGGCCCCTTTTTTTTTTAATGAAGGCGTTGGATGAAATTTATCGCGAATATTCTTCAAGCGAGGACAATTCTGTCCTGTCAGATTGCAGACCTGTTTCCTAGCAACAATAAGCAATGCAAGCAAAAAATGAGAGAGAGAGAGAGAGAGAGAGAGAGAGAGAGAGAGAGAGAGAGAGAGAGAGAGAGAGAGAGAGAGAGTGTATGTGTGTGTGTGTATGAGCGAGAGAAAGGAAAAGAAAGCGAGAACGATTGGGGAGAGAAAGAAAGAAAGAGAATGAGGAGAAAGAAAGAGAGAGAAGAGAGAGAGAGAGAGAGAGAGAAGAGAGAAAGAGAGAGAGAGAGAGAGAGAGGAGAAAGAAAGAGATAGAGAGAATGAGGGAGAAGAGAGAAAGATTGAGAGAGGAAGAGAGAATTAGAGAGAGAGAGAGAGAGAGAGAGAGAGAGAGAGAGAGAGAGAGAGAAGAGAGAGAGAGATGAGCGAGAGAAAGGAAGAAAGCGAGAATGATTGGGAGAGAAAGAAAAAGACTATGAGGAAGAAAGAAAGAAAGAGAGAGAGAGAGAGAGAGAGAGAAGAGAGAGAGAAAGAGAGAGAGAGAGAGGGGGAGAAAGAAAGAGATAGAGAATGTGGGAGAAAGAGAGAGAGAGAGAGAAAGAGGGGGGGGGGGAAGGAATGAGATAGAGATCATGAGGGAGCGAGAGAGGAACATTGAGAGAAGAAGAGAGAAATGAAAAAAGAGAGAGAGAGAGAGAGAGAGAGAGAGAGAGAGAGAGAGAGAGAGAGAGAGAGAGAGAGAGAGAGAGAGAGAGAGAGGGGGGATAGAAAGAAGAGAGAGAAAGAGAAAGAATAAAATGATAAGAAAGAGGGAGAAATAAGAGAGAGAGAGAGAGAGAATGAGAGAGATAGAAAGGAAAAAAGCAGGGAGAAAGAGAGAAAGGCAAAGAAAGAAAAAGATAGAGAGATAGATGATATATATATATATATATAATATATATATATATATATATATATAGAGAGAGAGAAGAGAGAGAGAGAAAAAAAGGAAAAGAAAAATCTGTATACTATTTATTCTATAACCCAAAATAAGAAAGGAATTTTTAAAATATTTAACCTTTAACCTAGGATATCCAAAAATTCGGCTGCTTTTCATTTTTTAAAATTAATTAAATCGATTATTTAAAGTCAAATTTTTGTCTAAGTCGAAAAGTAGTAACATAATGAGCATCAGTAAAAAAAAAGCAAAATAATATTACACATGTAATTTATTTTTAATACATTTAAAACGATTTTTTCGGTCAATTTCGATCGCGTATGACCGGAAATCTACTTTTAGCACATAAAAAGGATTGGGAGTTCGCCATAAGGGCCATAGGGTTGAGACAATCCTATAGGCGCTATGGCTTGACGTGACGAGTCAATTGATCGGAGCGGGCCTCTTCGACCTCCCATCTTGCCTAAGTAAGGGCCAAAAGTGGAGTGTTGCATGTCATGGACTGCTCAGACATCAGGACTCCTTAAACATCACGGGTTGCCACCCACGGCCAATAGGTGGCCACATTGGAGGGATTTTACCCCTCTGCAGAGGTGCAGTCGATGTATTTTACTGCCCCAGCCGACAGAGTACAGTGGACCGTAATGATGATGGTAAATTTATTTAGAAAAAGCTAAAAGATTTTAATTAGTATTTCATAGTTAGCCTTGTTATATAGAAAATTTGCATAATCAAAAAAATCACGTTCAACACGAACGCAGATCCCTAACAATTAGTTGCAAATTGGACAGGAAATTGATTTATTCAATACAATGAAAATGCTAACAGTCTAAATCAGGGTTTATCAAAGTTGTCTACTTAAACCCCCTGCGGCCTATACAGCAACTCAGGGGGTCTGTAAGTATGTAGAGGTCTACAATAGATCTATGGAAACTACTAAGCCTTCTTAGTAATTAGAAGAAATTAATTCCACAAGAATCCTGGAGAATTGAACTAGCTTCGGCGGTACATATACTAAAATCGGAACAATACAGAGAAGATTAGCATGGCCATGCGCAAAGAGTACAGATAACAATGAAGATGAGGAAAATAGTCCGAATAATCTAAATAATACTAATTATCAATCCTCATCAAAAAAATCCGAGAAATAGAAAAAAATCCTGGTGAACATGCTCATGTTGATATATTTTCAAAGTTTAAGCCCAAATATTCATGAACTTATCAAGTCATCAGCTTCACCATCACATTAGGAAATGGTAAGTTATTAAGTTAGTATTAATATTTGCAGCTCTATTTTACATGTTATGCTTACTTTACTGTTTATTTTATGGTTATTTTAAATTAACAGTTTTACATAAACGTTTATGCAGAATTAATTAATTACATAATTGATTGCAACAAAACAACTGCAAGGTGGACTGGGGTATTTATATTTTATATTCTTTCTTTCTTTTTCTTTCTTTCTTTCTTTCTTTCTTTCTTTCTTATTAGCTATCTCTGTTTTACCTCATTAGCTTACACGTTCTCTTTCATTAGAATTTCATTAGATTTTTCTCTTTTAATATACATATACATATATATATATATGTTTTTGTATATATATATATATATATATATATATATATATATATATATATATATGTGTGTGTGTGTATGTGTGTGTGTGTGTGTGTGTGTGTTTGTGTGTGTACTCAACATTTGAACATGCATAGTTCCAGAAATTCCCCCAGGAGTTACCGTCTTGAGGAATGGTCTTGATGGATGAGAGAGAGAGAGAGAGAGAGAGAGAGAGAGAGAGAGAGAGAGAGAGAGAGAGAGAGAGAGAGAGAGAGGTAGGAGGTGCTGAAGGTAGTAGAGAGACCAATGCTGACAAAAGTGTCAATTAACTTTCTTTTTTTTTTCTTACTCGTTACTTCTAATTGTTTTTCTGTTGAGTGTCAAATCAACTCGATGTCACTTGGTAGACAAAACATATAAAACACTTCGAGATAAATAAAACACACACACACACACACACACACACACACACACACACACACACACACACACACACACACACACAAAGAACAAACAAAAAACCAAAAAAAGAATCAAGGCGAAAGTGCTAACGATCTTTTCTAAAGACATTTTGTAACTGGCACCTCTCAGTATCGTTCTCAGATTTATTTCAAATTACGAAGAAGGCCGTAAGGAAAAAAACAGGAATCATATTATCGTTACAAGTTTATATGATTATGTTTTGTTTCTAAATAATTTTTCGTAAAATTCTATATGTTAGATAACTTTGAATATATATTAAAAAATATTTAATGAGATATTGCTGGCGATTTTCAATTCTGAAAAATTTCTTCACTTGTGAAAACTGTAGTGTTTAAGATTGAAAGAAAAAAAAGATTTAAGTTAATTATAGAAACAAATTTTATAATGATATTTTGTTTCTAGATTATTTTTTCGTAAAATCTATATGTTAGATAACTTTAAATATATATTAAAATAAAACAAACTATATAAAATCAATAATACCGAGCATGTATTTATTAAAACTTGCTTTATAGAATATAATTATACCATAGAATATATATATATATATATATATATATATATATATATATATATATATATATATATATATATATATGTACCATAGAATATAGACATGAACCGATTCAATAACATGCAACATAATCCCCAATGATGCTAACACATTGTTAAAACCAATGGACCATATTACCTTTAGGCACCCCTTTTTGATCTCGATTAAGAAAGGACATGTTTTTCATTTATACCGTCAATATTGGTTGTTTGTTAGGGGCTAGGTTAGGGGTTAGGGTTAGGGTTAGGGTTAGAGGTTAGGGTTAGGTTAGTTTTA
>CM042147.1:128865912-128867136 GCA_023376005.1 Doryteuthis pealeii
GATTGATTTTTCTCGATTTGTTTAGCCATACATTTAATAGGTATTCCCGCCTAATTCATTATTAATTAATTAATTTTCAAAATTAGGTACGACTCCAATTAAGCACTTATTCTCTCAAAAATTTTCGGCAAAAAGCCATTCTAAACAAACCTTGTTTACAACATATATATATATATATATGAAGATAGAAGGGTTGGAGCAAAATCCGACAGTATGAGGTAAGGTAAAAGGAAAAGTGGACAAAAAATAATGACTCAAACAAGTAAAAGTAGGAGAAATATTTCGTTCCGCTTTAAGATTTCATCAGTCTGTTTATTAAAAAAAACGGTACGTACATTTATATTTATTGAAGAGAGAGTGAGTTTGGTGATGACATTCAGGGGAAGGGAAAGTTTGTGAAGATTTGGTTGATCAAAGGATATCTCTCATGGAAAGTGGAGGGGGAAAGATCAGAGGATTGTAGTTTGTTCCGGGAGATAAGATGAGGAGGTTGCTAGGTGCTTGTTAGGAAATGGGGGTGGTAGGGAGAAGTGGGTTAAAATTCTTGGTTGGTCCGGTGAGAGATTTTGATTTATTGCATGGAGATGATAATGGAAAAAGATGTTTTTTGTCCACTTTTCCTTACCTATCTAGTATATATACTATATATATATATATATATTATATAATATATATATATATATATATATTATATATGGTTAAAAAATCAATGGTAAAATGAATGAATGGATGAAATAAAAATGAATGAAATGAGGAGGATAAATGAAAATCCTTTCCAAGGGATATTAACTTGATGCTTCAAAGGAGTCTAATAATAGATGAGAAAACTTTCTATCAGGGACCCCACACTCAAAAAGTGTTTTAATACTTTTGAGAAGGGTCCCTTGGAAAGGATTTTCATTTAACCCCTCATATTCATTCATTTTTATTTCATCCATTCATTCATTTTTACCATTCATTTTTAACTAAATAATTTTGAAGCATACGCGAAAACTTAAATGATAATATAAATATATATTATATATATATATATATTTAGAGAAAGGAAGGAAAACTCAACACCGGTAATTCCCTAATAAATTTAAGTTTTGACCAAAATTGGGCCCTTTATAAATCTTAAGTTGATTTAATATAGCTCCCCTCAAATTTCGTTTCATTCAGATGGTAGATCAAGATAATTTGAGATTGCAATAACTGGAAAATTTAAACTGTCACAGAATTTTT
>CM042147.1:128872236-128874736 GCA_023376005.1 Doryteuthis pealeii
TAAAAGCCACAGACATGAGACTAGGAATAGTCCATGCTGTGTGAGTAACTTACAGTAATGTAAGGGGTAGACCAGAATCTAACCCATGTGTCTCGTAGTTTGAGGAACAGGAAAAGAGGGAGATACGTTCAAACCAGCCGCTTAAATATAAACGGCCCCCTAGCGGGAACCAGCAAACTAAACGGGCAGACAACTCTCCCAGGCAAATACGAAACTAACGCTACAACTGTATTAATTTGTATATGCTCTTTCTCAGGCCTCCACGACTCTTCTGAGTATTCTAGCAGGTCTTAACAATGATGTGGTCAGGATGGTTTCAATTTTTCTTCTGATTTCCAATTCCTCCAGGGTAATTCCATGTCAAATCATCCAGGCCATTTCACCCATCCCCTTCAATTTTTCTGAAATTTTGTCCAAGTGTGGATTATCATAAAGTTAGCCATTCCCAAAATTTGAGCTTCCAATTCCAAAAGTTGGCGGAGATATGTCGATTTTTAGCTTTCCAAATTTTAGGGTGGGTGGTGGTCGTGGTGGGGGGTTTCGAAAAACATGGCGACTTTTTGTAACCTATTTTTGTCTGTAAAATGAGTTCTAGATCTTCTCTGTTCCTAAAAATTGGTTTATAAAAGTATTTTTGCCCAAGCAATCCAAAAATGTCATCATAAACCAATTTTAAGTTATTGATGATTTTTTGGATTTCATGGGCAAAAATTATTTTATAAACCAATTTTTAGTAGTAGGGAAGCTCTAGAACTCATTTTACAGACAAAAATAGATCACAAAAAAGTCGCCATTTTTCGCCAACCCTACTAAATATGGAGAACTAAAAATCGACATAACATCGCCAATTTTTGGAATTGGAAGCTCAAATTTTGGGAATCGTCTAATGTTAACATAGTTCACACCTGGAACAAATTTTAGAAAAATTGAAGGGGGTGAGTGACAATTTTATTTTTTTCTGGATGGTTTGATATGGAATAAACCCCCCCCCCCCGTCTTTTTACCAAGCCTTTGGAACTGTTCCAAGCGCACCAACTACAATTAGTATCATCTATATGTTCCATAGTTTTTTAGTCCTCGGCAAAGTCCAAATATCTATTTATCTTTTCGTTTCCTTTCACTATCACTCTGCGGCCTGCAGAAACGGTAGAATCCACAAGATAACAAGTTATTTATTTAAAAAAATTGTACTAATCAATTTTTGAGAATGAGGCTTGATAATTAGTATTATTTGGATTACTCGGACTATTGTCCTCATCTTTATCGTTATCTGTACAATGTTTCGGAGATGGTTCCCGAGTTCGAGAGAGCTCCAGAGTCCGACAAGAAATACCTGAAAAAAGCCGGAGAGCACATCGGCCGAAACGTTGGACAGATAACAATGAAGATGAGGACAATAGTCCGAATAATACAAATAATACTAATTATCAAGCCTCATCTAAAAAATTCCGAGAAATAGTATGATAATCTAATTATTACAACGTTTGATATGTTTAATTAAGAGCTATTACAAAATAGTTCAATATGTAAAAAGGATAATGATCTTAATTCAACTCTCTCTCACTCTTTTTCTTTCTTTCCTTTTCTGTCTTTTCATCTTTTCATTATGTTCGATTGAAACAGCTTAGCGTTATCGCTTCTTCACGCTCATCCCCCTCTCTCTACGTTGGACAGATAACAATAACGATAAGGACAATAGTCCGAATAATCCAAATAATACTAATTTGTCTATTATTCGTCGTCGTCGTCGTGTAGTTATTTACCCGGCTTAGCTTAGTTTTCCGCCCAGCAGAAGAATACACCAACTACATCCCTGTAGAGTGATAAGACCTCCTCTATGCCCGTAGGTTGCGACATGATGCTTAAGGACGGAATCCTGGTGGCTGAGCAGTCCATGACATGCAACACTCCACTTTGGCTAGACGGGCGGTCCGAGTGGCATCCTAAGATCAATCGGCTGGTCAAATCAAGCCCTAGCACCTATATGATTGTCCTGACCATATTGCCCTTATGGCAAACCCCCAACCCATTTTCATCATATGTATATTTACCAACCCCTCCACACGAGCAGGATGTGACACAAGGTCAATTTCTTAAGCGGATTTTAACAGGTTTGGATTCAGAGTTTTCCTTCTCCTAGACCGGTTACCAAGCCAAGGTTAAAGAGCCCAGTCTGTCCCGCTATTTATCCATAGCTGAAGGAAGAGTAGGATTCACACCTTTCCCAAGGGTATTAGCGCTAAGTGAAATGCAATTACTACATCTATATATGTGTGCTAAAAGGCCTTAGTGTCCTGGGTATGGCGTTCAACTGGATTCTAATGATGAAGTTCCAATTCAGGAACTCTAGAGAGTGTGGAGTATTCATTTATCACCATTACGTCTAGTTCCACACAGACGCGGAGTGGTAGTACCTGTTAGGGTCCCATCTATGGGTTAGATTTTAAAATGAGTTTAAAAAATGTATTAAAAATTGAGTTAAAAAAAGACAAAAAACAAA
>CM042147.1:128879736-128894736 GCA_023376005.1 Doryteuthis pealeii
GCTGTATTTGATAGGTCCGTGTGCAAATAATAATAATAATAATAATAAAGAAACAACAACACTAATACAATTACACAAAAATATAAATATGAAGGTACAATGAATGCCATTTCCTAACCTTAATGCACAGAATAACCCGAGATGTATTGGCATGCCATTAAGATCAATGAATCGATAATTTGTGATATTCAGTTCAATCCAAAAAATAATATTATTTACTAAGTGAATCATAGTCCAGCATAAGGCCAGAACTATGGAGCTCTTAATGTTGCATAGCCTCTTTCTTCTTTTCTTACCATGTTATACTTCTTATATCTATTTGACTAGGCTGGCCGGATATCTATGTTATGTAGCTATCTGCTATCTGGTATTCTGGGTAGGTTACGGTTCTTTGAACTTGCTTCTTGGGTCTTCTTCATCTTTGTATCCGTTCTGGTTCTTATTAACGAACACAAGACTAGGGATATCTTAAAGATGTATTTATTCAACTCAATTTAACAAACACTCCCTCGTCAGACCATTTAAACTTCTTTATCCAGTTGTATACACTTCGATGCGTTAATGCATCGTACTGTGCTCAAAGCCTCCAAAGAATTTCAGCCTTTGACACTCCTTATGCCCAGAGAAATAGGGCCACTTCTTTAATCCACACTGCTAGTTGAGCGGTTATATTTACACTGTAAAGATAGCAAGCAAAATGGCACAATCAGGCTCAAACATCGATCACGTCACCACAGTGTGCCAACCCTAAGCACATATGCGTAGAACGCAGTGCGACAACGATAAAAATATTTATTCCAAAAATGCGGATTATTTTTTCTCCTCTTTAATTATATATATATATATATATATATATATATATATAATATATATATATATATATATTATATATATATTATCCATTATCACATTTCAACGATGTTCACCATGTTTTTTTATTATATTTAGCAGGAAATAAACTAATTAGATTTTATATTTAGTAGTAAATTTATTAGATAAGACGCAAAATATTATTTTATTTAATAGTTGAACATTCTGGCTTTATTTTGACTCATAGATACATATTTAGACAGCGACATAAACAAATTAAACTAATATTTTCAGCCCTGTCAGCCAGGACTTTAGAATACACCGACTGCATATCTGCAGAGGGATAATGGGACCACCTGTTGGCCGTGATGCTTAAGGATTGAACCCTGGTAGTTGAGCAGTACATAACACGCAACAGTCCACTTTGATCCTTACTCTGGCTAGATGGGCGATCGGAGAGCCCCCCTCCGATCAATCGGCTGGTCCCATTAAGCCTTAGCACCTATATGCCCTTATGGCTAGTCCTAAATCTTTTTTATCATATATGTGCTAGAAGGCGGTGGCGGAGGGTCTTCATGTCCTAGGTATGATATTAAACTCTAACTGATAGTGAGGTTTCAGTTCTGGAGATCTGAGGAATGTCGATCAGCCTTTATCATCATTGCTCCAAAGTCCACCCTGACACGGAGTGGTAGTACCTGTTAGGTTCCCATCTATGGGTCAAATAGAAAAATGTGTTTAAAACAAATTGAGTATCTATCAAGAATGAATAAAAGAAAAACGTCTTCGTCATAAAATGACCCAACGGGTTGACATGCCGTAAAACCCAACCAACCAGCCAACCAACCAACCAGCCAGCCTGATATTTTCCAAACTTCATTCTGTTAAGTATCTGGCCGCCATCCTTGGCCAGTTGTAAAGAACTTAAAGTAAATAAGTAAGTAAGTCCCGAGTTATAGAATCCTTTGGTAAGTGAATAAATTCTGTGATATAGAATCCTTTGGTCCGTCGTTCAAGAAGATCCAAGTACTAATGAGCTAAGATTAGAATCAGCCAGTATAAATAATAATAACAGCAGCAGAGCACTGCCAGTGATTGGACAATAGGTTGGTCACATGGTAGTCGGCGAGTCTATAAGTACAAGTAGCCGTCTGGCACACACCTTATATCCACAAAAAAACAACACATTCTCGATTCGGTAAAAAATAATTGTTTAACAAAATTATCTCCCTTTGCAATAGAAAAAAAAAATCTTATCATCAAGTGTGTTTCCAAGATCCATTTAAGAAAAATGAAAAATGACACATTGTTGAGGTTGAAAGAAAAGATATCTCCAGTTGTGTTTTCTAATGGGTCATTAAAAAGCCCAACTGAAGATATCTTTTATTTTCAACATCAAAATTGAATCCTAACCTCATCAATCTCATAATTTATTCAGCTGTATCGCCAGGAGCACATAGCCCTCTTCTTGAATCTTGGACGAAATCAAAACTAATCTGAATAGACTAGATGTATCACATGTCAGGGGCGCTTCTTATTTGGAGGAATTAAACTAACTAGATTAAATTATTTACGAATACTTCAAACGACGAATTAAAGAGAAACGGAATCTCTTATAACGACAGCATAAAATAATTCCATAAGACCAATTAAATCAAAGCGAAAATAAATAAGACTCAACAGAAATATATAGGGACACACGAAACCGTTGATTACATAATAAGCGAATGCAGCAAACTAGCACAAATGGGGATACAAGACTAGACATCACTGGGAATTGTGGAAGAAATTAAATTTCGATAACCAAATGGTATATGCACAAACCAGAATCGGTTATTTCCTTTAACACCAACCTAAAAAAAAGAGGGAACCACTCTGAATGAATTTTATAAATTATTTATTTACTTATTGATCTGCTATGAAAAAAAAGGTCTTAGGGTTAGGGTTAGCGTTTAGAGTTAGGGTTAGGGTTTAGGGTTAGTGTTGAGGGGTTTTAAGGGTAAAAAATAAGACAAACGACTGCTAACAATGGATACAAATGTATTGAACAAAAAGGAGTAGAAATTACAGCAAAGAAAGTGGAGATTGCGTCCGACACATACAGTTACAAATGACTCGCATTTGCTTCGTGTCAAGCCACAATTGTTCCTGCTACTTATAGTAGCCGTCGGCGCATTCCATTTATGTCTATAGGTTAAATCACCTATAACAGTTAGTTCAATGGGAAAATAATAGGTAGATTAATTAGCAGATAACATTCATTCAGAGTGGTTCCCCTTTTTTAGGTTTTTCCAGAGGAGTTGATATGCTCCAAGTAAAGTAATGAAAATGTACTGGTTACGTGGCATATTCAATTATAGAATGAAAACCATCTTCTGGTTGAAATGTTTTTTAATTAACTTTTTAAAAAATATATATGGATATATGTGGAGAAAGTTAGATAAACACGGGATGTAGTACTGGATGGATATTTGTTATATGTAGTGGTGTCGACGTTATAATGTTTCGGTCTGTCAGACCTTCTTCAGGACAGTGGATTGAGTTCTTGTGTTAAAGGATGCTGTTCTCACACTAACAAGTCTGGAGATTGTGAATTGGAAGGGGTGGTCAGTTGCCGATGCCACAGGGAATGTTTAGGTTGGTGGTGGAAGTTAATGTGTTGTGTCATATACGCTGGGTTTAGTGGGAGATAGGGGTGGGTCATGTAAAGGTAGGGAATGGAATATATATATATATATATATATATATATATATATTATATCACAGTTAACTTTAAATCCACCAAGTAAACAAATATATTTACTTCTGGATTTTATTAAAAAAACGATTTAAAAGTGCTCAATATAAAGAGCTAAATATAAGTTTTAAAAACGAATGGCTTAAAATTTCCGACTGTAGTTTATCGCCGTATCGCGAATCTTCAGGGAAATCCCTGAAGATTCGCGTTACGGCGAGAAACTGCAGTCGGAAATGTTAAGCCATTCGTTTTTAAAACGTATAATATATATATTATATATATATATATATAATATATATATATATATATATATAGGAACAAACTGAGATAGATAAATAAAACATCCGATGTATCTGTATCAACCTGACACTTTTTTATTCCGATGGGAAACAAGTAAAAAAACATGATTTTTGCTCATCAAAATCTCGTTATTTAAATGTGTAACCAGAACAAAAAGAGGATGTGATCGAGGAAAAGAACGAGAAGTCGTATTATATAAAACTTTGCCATTCGTAATTATCCGACACGTCAATTGACTCAATAATTTCAAGCTTTTAAAAAGATGTTTACGTTTAAATGGATCGACATTTCGAAGCAGTTTGATTTTTATTTATTTCTACTCCTAGAGAATATACGAATTCTAACCAGAATATATCTTGAGAGCTGATATTTAACCCCCCCCCCAAAAAAAAAAAAACCCTACCGTATTTGACGGCATATAGGACGCACTTTTTTTCCCCAAAATTTTGGCTCAAAAAATTGCCCTGATGTTCACTAACCCAGCTTACCCTCAATACTTTTACCTACCCTAAACTGCTTATTGCTTGCCTGTACTGCCAAATTGCTTTTATACAGCTATGTTTCTGCTTGTGTAATGCACAGCTAGACTGTTTTCAACAATATATGCTTAAATACACTAAAACATTTTTTCCTGAATCTGTCCTGCTGAAATGGGGGTGCGTCTTTATATGCCCGTGCGTCTTATATGTCGTCAAATAGTAGGAAGCGCGTGGTGTAATGGATAAAGTCATGGGAAATGGACTCGTCGCCACGAGTTCAAATCCTGGACGTGGTAATTGCATTTCACTTAGCGCTAATACCCTTGGGAAAGGTATGAATCCTACTCCCCCTCCAGCTATGGGTAAATAGCAGGACAGACTGGGTTCCTTAACCATGGCTAGGTAACCAGTCTAGGAAAACTCTGAATTCAAACCTGTTGAACTACGCTTAAGAAATTGACCTTGTGTCGTATCCTGCTCGTGCGGGGGAGTTGGTAAATATATATATATGTCGTCAAATACGGCATATAGGACAGGTACTCTTTATTCCTCTTTAGAGCAGATTATTTGAGACCTCACACACTTATCCCCGAATCCCTTCCTCTTTCCACGACAGCTTGTAAAAATCTAATTCGGGATCAAAATCAGCTGTCCTGAATTCTCCTTAATCTCGTTCACGGTATTTCAATGGTGACTTAGAGAAAAAGCCAGAACTCACTGGGAGACAAATCTGTTCTGTGGTGGGAAGAGAATATACTAGTTCTAACCGGAATATATATAGAGATTTAATACGAACAAATATATATATATATATATATATATATATATATGACAGGGAAATGTAGTCCTCTTTAGAGCAGACTATTGGAGACCTCACACATTTATCCCGGAATCCCTTCTTTCCGGGACAGCCTGTAAAAATCTAATTCGGATCAACATCAGCTGTTCTGAATTCTCCTTAATATCGTACATGGTGTTTCAATGGCGAAAAAAAGAAAAAAAAAACAGAACTCACCGGCAGACAAATCTGTACTGTGGTTGGTAGCCAGTTTGTTGAAACACCTGGGTGAATGGGTGTGCTGACATACCTCGGTGGATGGGTGTGCCGACATACCTGGGCGGAAGTGCTGATATACCTGGATGGTTGCGGTGTTATATATATATATATATATATATATATATATATATATATATATATATATGAGAAGTAAATACACAAGCAATGTGTTTTGATATGGCTTTTTTTAGCCGACAATTTTTGGGAGAATAAGTGCTTAATTGAAGTCGTACCTAATTTTGAAAGTTAATTAATTAATAATTAATTAATTAGGCGGGCATACCTATTCAAATGTAAGGCTAAACAAATCGTGAAAGATAGATAGTATGAACAAATTTATATATATATATATATATATATATATATATATATAGATAGATAGATAGATAGATAGATATACAAAGATAGGTAGATATTGTGAACAGATTGATATAGATAGTAGATAGATAAATTTGGACGTACCAAGATAGATAGATAGATAGTATAAACAGATATATATATATATATATATATATATATATATATATATATATATATATATATATAAAAGTAATTGGTAATTTACTTGAAGCATTGTTAAGTATGCTATAATATATTAATGATTTGAAGCAATTACAATGCGTATAAAAAAATAAAAACAAAATATGTTATTATAATAATATAATATATATATAGATAGATTGATAGATAGATAGATAGATAGACAGGGAGAGAGAGAGGGGGGGGGAGAGAAAGATATATTGAGAGATTGATAGTCAGGCATCAATGTGCATGTTGTGTTTGCAGATAAACAGCTAGGCATATATCAAAACATGTTTTCTGCAATTGTCGCTCTTTTTTGTGGCGTTCCGGACGGACTGAGTCAGAAACCACAGAGACAAGGCGAGGGGGGGGGGGACGATGACGTAACATTAATCGGCTTTGCTGCGGACTAGATCAAAGCGAAAAAAACACACCACATCACGTTTTGAATTGGTTGGCGAAGAGAGGGGTAGAGAAAGGAGTCGGGGAAGAGAGAGAGAGAGAGAGAGAGAGAGAGAGAGAAGAGAGAGAGGAGAGAGAGGGGAAGGCAGAGAGTGGAGGGAGAAAGAGAGATGCTTGAATGGCTGGGAGAGAGTTTAGAGAAAGGAGTGTGTGAGGTATAATATATATATATATATAATATATAGAGAGAGAGAGAGAGAGAGAGAGAGAGAAAGAGAGAGAGAGAGGGAAAAAGTGGGCAGAGAGAGAGAGAGAGAGGAAAGAGAAGAGAAGAGAGAGAGAGGAAAAGTAGGGCAGAGAGAGAGAGAGAGAGAGAGAGAGAGAGACAGACAGACAGACAGACAGACGGAGAGAGGGAGGGTTGAATGGCTGAGGGAAGAGAGAGAGAGAGAGGCTTGAATGGCTGGGGGAAAGATAATAGATAGATAGATAGATAGATAATGATAGATAGATAGATTGATAGAGATAGATATACTGATAGAGAGATAGATTGATAGATAGATAGATAGATAGATAAGAGAAGAGAGAGAGAGGGGGAGAGAACGAGAGAAGAGGGGGGGGAGAGAACGAGAGAGAGAGAGTTTTCAATGGCTGGGAGAAGAAAAAAGAGATAGGAGTGTGGGAGATAGATAAAAACCACACACACACACACACACACACACACACACACAGAGAGAGAGGAGAGAGAGAAGAGAGAGAGAGAGGAGAGAGAGAGAGAGAGAGAGAGACAGACAGACAGACAGACAGAGAGACAGAGAGACAGAGAGACAGAGAGAAGGGGAGAGAGGGGTTGACTGGCTGGGGAAAGAGATAGATAGATTGATTGATTGATAGAGATAGATAGATAGATATATTGATAGGGAGATAGATTGATAGATAGATAAATAGAGAGAGAGAGGGGGAGAGAAAGAAAGAAAGAGAGAGAGAGAGAGAGAGAGAGGGGGGAGAAGAGAGAGAGAGAGAGAGGGGGGGTGGAGCTTCGTGAATTGTGTATCACCACGAGTTTTGCAAAGCGCGTTTTGGAAGGCGAATACTGAAGTAAGCCAGAAATAAACAAACATTTCCTCTTTTGTAAACAACAATTTATAAGAACGAATAAATTGGAAAGTGAAAGACGGGACAAGCTTTTAAAATCTATAGTATAAAATATGCACACGTATTCACGAGCACTTGCTTTCTCATCTATCTATCTATCTATCTATCACGATCTGTTCATACTAACATTGATGCCCCGCCCGGTCGGTGGGGCGTTAGAATGCACCGACTGCACCTCTGCAGAGGGGTAAGACTCCCCCAATGGGGCCACCTGTTGGCCATGGGTGGCGACCCGTGATGTTTAAGGATAGAACCCAGGTGGATGGGCAGTTCATGACTTGCAATTCTCCACTTTGGCCCTATCTTGGGCTATACGGGTGGTCGGAGAGGCCCCCTCCGATCAATCGGCTGGTCACGTCAGGCCCTAGCACCTATATGATTGCCCCAACCCTATTGCCCTTATGGCAAGCCCCAATCCCTTTTTATCATATGGGTGCTAGAAGGCGGTGGCTGCGGGTCTACATGTCCTGGGAATGACGTTAAACTCTATCTGATGGTGAGGTTCCAGTTTTGGAGGTTTGGGGAATGTGGAGCACCCCTTCATCACCATTGCTCCCTGGTCCACTCTGACCCGGAGTGGTAGTACCTGTTGGGGTCCCATCTATGGGTTAAATAGAAAAATGTATTTATAAAAAAATTGTATTATCCATTAAAAATTAATTTATTTCAAAACTTTATCGGCATTAAATGACCCACTGAGGTTGATATGCCGTAAAACAAACCAAACCAAGCATAACATTGATGCCTGTCTATCAATCTCTCACTATATCTTACCCTCCCTATCTATCTATATCAATCTGTTTCATACTATCTATCAATCTGGGTACGCTCATATCTATCTATCTATCTATCTATCTATCTATGTCAGTCTGTCCTTATCTATCTATCTATCTATCTATCTATCTATCTATAAGTCTGTTCATGGTAACTAACTATCTTGGTATGTCCATATCTATTTATATATGTCAATCTGATCAATCTATCTCAATAAATTCTTATCTACATCAAACTTTCTCAAAGTATTCTAATCTCTCTCTCTCTCACTCTCTCACTCTCTCTCTCTCTCTCTCTCTCTCTCTCTCTCTATCTATCTATCTATCTATCCTACTTCTTCCATATCTCTTTATCCCAATCTATTCTTATCTATCTCAATCTATCTATCTATCTATCTATCTATCTATCTATGTCAGTCTGTTCCTATCTATCTATCTATCTATCTATCTATCTATCTATCTATCTGTCTATCCATCTATATTGTGAGACTTGAATCAAACTAAGTATCTTGATATTTATAGATATAAGTGTGTGTTTTTTAATAAACGAAGGAATAATTATTAAGGAAAAGAACTCCAAAGCATCCAAAATTAAAACATATTCTCGAATTTCCTTTTTTGGGGAAATGACTGTCTGAGGGATTGGAAACAGGAAACTTTTGTCTATATATATTTTTGCTATATATATATATATATATATAATATATATATATATATTATATAATATATATATAACTAAAGAATCAGTGTGTAGTATCAGTGTACACAGTAACTCCTCGGAGATTCTGTCTGATCAGAATGTATACCTGGAGAACTTCCACAGACATTTTAAAAGCTATAAGAAAATAGAAACCAGAAAGATAAAAGAAAGGATATATATATATAATATATATATATATATATATATATAATATATATATAGAGAGAGAGAGAGAGAGAGAGAGAGAGAGAGGGGGCGTTTTGGACCGGTCACGATTTTATATCAATATAACAGGGAAAAGCGCGATCGAAGACCCAAAATCTTCAAACCTAGTTCCAGTGGACCATATTCCCAGACTGGACCTCCCCATTGCATTTACATGGAGTATGTATTTATCCGTCACGGGCAGGGTGTGACACGAACTCAATTTTTAAGTGGAGTAAAGCTGGTTTTAATTCGAGATTTCAAAAGTTAGAGATAAATCCCTCATCTATATTTATATATAAATGAATAAAATTTATTTTTCTATATATTTGTTTTACCATCTTTTATTCTTTGTATATTTTTGTTTTTAAGTTGTTTATTTTTTTATCAATATTCTTGTTTGTATTTTTTCTTTTATTTATTTTCTTTTTATTATATTTTCTTTTTAATTATTTTGTTTTCATCGGGTATTGTTTCAACGCCTTGTTTAATATTGCACGCAACATTTTCTAGCTTATTCTCCAGGCGTTTTGTTAGAGTCCAGGTAGTGTAGCCGTACAGTAACACTGATACAACTACGGCTTGGAAGAATTTTCGCTTTAATTTGTCAGCAAGATCGGATTTCCATATTACTGATAATTTGTTTAAAGCAGCCCATGCTTTTCCTATGCGTGCATTACTGCCCCATATCACACAAAGCTTCCGTGTAAGGCGAACAAGACACGCTGGGCACTGCGGGAGAAGCAAGGATGAACTCATAAGTGACGTTCTTCTGTGGAAGCCAACACATGGGCGCGCCAGAGTGGGTCGCTCAGCAAAGACGTACATAGATCAGCTCTGCGCTGATACTGGATACAGCGCGGAGGACCTCCCGGGGGCAATGAGTGATAGGGAAGGATGGTAAGAGATTGTCATGGATATCCGCGCTGCCAGCGCGACTGGATGATTATGTATGATTTAGTTTTATCTACTAATTAGGTACCACCAATTTGTTTGCTGATTTTTTATTTTAAAAACCAATAAGAATTAATTAAATCGATTATTTAGGGTCAAATTTTCGTTTAAGTAAAAAAGTAGTAACATAATGAGCATGTAACAAAAGCAAAATAATATTACACATGTAGTTTATCTTTAATAACATTTTTAAACAATTAAATTCTGCTAAACAATTGACCAAAAATAGGCGCTTTCTGTGAAGTAATTTACGGACTAAAACACCTAGAATATTTAAGATTTTTAAGACTTATAACAGTTTCTTCTTAGAAATCAATAGCAAAAAAAAAAAAAAAAAAAAAAAGAAAAAAAAAAAGAAAAAAGAAAAAAAAAAGAAATTAAATACACTATGTACAGAAGAATGACAAAGTTTTTGATATTAAATAAAATGAAATAAAGTCGGTGAGAGAACTTGAAAAATACGATTGCCAACAACTGCCCAGATTGATAGAAAAAAAAGTTACCAAAAGTCAGGGAATTATCTGATTTAAAAATAAATCAGTATTGATTTACTAATCAATGAATTCTTTCTTTTGAATTACTGAATCGTTTCAATTAAACTGATTCAATGAAAATAAATAGAAATTCTTTAAAATAGGTATTATCGTTTGCGCCATCCATATGCGCATTGAGAGCAACTATTTAGATACCTAATTAATAGATAAAATTCATTTAAAATATGAAACGCCTAATTTTAAATTTCATATTTTTAGATTCTAAAAACAAATAATTATTTAATAACAACCTTACTTTACTAGTGTTATCTAATAAGGGTGGTGGTGCATTCAGCACACACACACATACACACACACACACACACACACATATATATATATATATATATATATATATATATATATATATGTGTGTGTGTATGTATATGTATATACATATTTATGCCTATATATGGTTTCTTTTTTTACACACACACACACGCACACACACACACACACACATATATATATGAGTAAATACACAAACGATGTGTTTTGATATGGCTTTTTTAGCCGACAATTTTTGAGAGAATATGTGCTTAATTGAAGTCGTACCTAATTTTGAAAGTTAATTAATTAATAATTAATTAATTAATAATTAATTAATTAATAATTAATTAATAAATAATTAATTAATTAGGCGGGCATATCTATTCAAATGTAAGGCTAAACAAATCGAGAAAAATCAATCTCTGTATATACATTTCGGCCTATTAGGCCTCATCAGCAGATATATATATATATATATATATATATATATATATATATATATATATTCATCAAAAAGTTACTACCACGTTTTCATTGTAGTAGCATACGTAGTTAATCCAAAAGGGCTCAATATATCTTGTAAAATATGTAGCATTTGTAGTTGTAGAAAAGTGTTTCTTCTAGCACGGTTTCGGTGTTCAAGGTACACCTTCCTCAGCAGAACTAAAAAATAATCTTAAACCAGGCAAGTATATATAATATTAGCTACATAAAATTTTTTAGTTCTCCTGAGGAAGGTGTACCTTGAACACCGAAACCGTGGGTAGAGAGAAAAACAACTATATATAATATATATATATATATATATATATATATATATATATAATATATATATATATAAGTTAAAAATATAACAAAAGACTTTTTTTGCATTTATAGTCTATTTCAGAAAGCTTAGACAAAGTGTCTAACTCTCCAAATCATCAGATGCGAATGATGAATTCTTTTATTACTTTTAATAGTTAAAGAGTTAAGAGTAAGGAAATGAATCCGACGGTATATGTATAGATAAAAGGGTATGAAAACATGTTGTTAAAATGAATATATTTTTATAACATTTTATTATAGAAAATATTATAAAACATAAAACATATAGCCACTAACCATATGATTTTAAGGGTGCCAAAATATTAATTAACATACACAATAGAACACTATGTAGAATTATGGAATCATGCGTTATTCTCGCACATTAAACCATCCCCCAAAGACAAGACATTTTTTAATATTTCTCCTTATTTAGCGGCACTTGTACTCAGAAATCATAAAATCCCCTTCACATAACCCTTTTAGACATACACTTCCTAACAAATTTAAAATTCACATTATCCCAATACACCCTTACACCATTCATATTTTACATAAAAAGTAATTTAAAAAAATAATTAAATTAACTTTTCTTTTCTGAAAAATCCGTTACTAACCGACCATGAACGGGTTAAAACTCTTCTTTTTTGAAAAAGAGAATTTTTCTATTTTTGAATTTGAAGTATTTCTTTTTCTTTCAAAAACTGTTGCACTGAAGAAACACAATGTAGCGAAATGTACATGACGTTAGCGAAACACGCAGCGAATGAACAAAGACGAAGCGATCGCATGGCTTACACGCTTTTTGGAAAAACAATGTTTTTAGGTTTGAATTTAAATTATTTTCTGCTTCTCTCTCGACGAGTCCGGATTAAAAACATTTACATCTAAAAAACGGACCTAGTTATCATTATGCTCTGATGATGATTTTTTTTTATAAATCGAACTATTGTCATCATATTTTCATACCATTCTATCTATCTATCTATCTATCTATCTATCTATCTATTCATCTATCTATATAAAGACAAAAAGGTAAATGCCCCCCCCCAAAAAAAAAAAAATGCCGACGGGACAGGAAAAAATATTTGGAACTAGCGAAACGTACGCGTGCGGGTCCCACACTAAACTCGACCTTGCTCTGATGAATGATTTTTTATAAACCGAACTATTGTCATCATATTTTCATACCCTTGTGTTCTATCTATCTATATAAAGACAAAAAAGGTAAATGCCCCCCCCCCCAAAAAAAAAAATGCCGACGGACAGGAAACATATTTGGAACTAGCGAAACGTACGCGTGCGGGTCCCCACACTAAACTCGACCTTGTGTTGCGAGAACGGTGATAAATAAAACAGGAAAGAAGATGGAATAAATATTCTTTATTTTTTTTATTTATTCTTTTTATTTTTGTTGATGTTGTTGTTGTTCGTTTGTCTGTGAAAGCCTCCAATCTGTCTGAGGTGGAAACGGGGTGTGGCAGAAGGGACGAAAGGCCAATAAGGATGATGAATGACGTTTTAACAAGTGACAGTTAGATATGAACCTGAGAATTTGTGTACGAACAGCTAACGTATCCGAGTCAGCGATAAAAAAGCCAGTTTGGCAGTAATTGGCGCATTGTCTATCATTCACCGTCAAAGAGTTTTTGGCAGCTGGAGACCTATGTAAGCGCATGCAAATTATGTCAGCGTATGTAGGCGGACAAAAGAAAAAGATCGTAGACAGAAACAAATAAATGAATAAATAAAACGAACTTATGGAATCGGAAGCGCGGTGGTGTACTGGTTAGAGTGGTAGGAAATGGTACTCGTCGACCCGAGTTCAATTCGTGGACGAAGCCACAGTTCACATTGCGCTAACACCATTGTAAAAGGTATGAATTCAACTATTCTCCCTCCAGCTATGAGTAAATAGTAGGGCAGGCTGGTAATGCGGAGCTAGGTAACCAGTCTAGGAGAAGGAAAACTCTGAATTCAAACTTCTTAAATCTCCGCTTGGGGTGGTCACTACTATAATAGGCTCAGGCCTACTTAGTAATCTATTTCAATTCAATTCAAAGAATCCTCGTTGTACAAAGTTAGATCAGTGTCATTTGCTAACGGCCAGGTCACGTTGAGAACACCAGTTACCGACAGATCACCAAAGTTAAGAAGCGCTGGGCTTGTTCAGTATTTAAGTGGGTGACCTCTTTGTTGACATTACTCCTAAATATACCCTGTAGAGACCCCAGATCTTTATTTACTGTACTTGCTTTTACTAATATTAAACTGTATCCGGTGGTGAACCTGGAGTCACCTTTTTGTTGCCATTACTCCCAGGTCGACTCTAGTTCGAAGTGGTAGTACAGGCCTCAGTTTAAAAAACGTATCTGCCTTTACAAATACTAAATTGCATTCGGGGTGAATGTTAAATAGTTTTGTCCAATGTAGAGTATCCATTTGTTGCAATTATTCCCAGGTCGACTCTGACTCGGAGCGGTAGTAAAAGATTTTATGCAATCTAGTGTTATCTTTTTGTTGCCATTACTCCCTGGTCGACTTTGATTCGGAGTGGTTGAACCGAACTCATTATTTTACATTTTTTGCATTTGCTAAAATTAAATTAGCCCTGTCGGCTGGGGCTTTTGAATACACCGACTATACCTCTGCAGAGAGGAAAAACCCACAATATGGCCACCTGTTGGCGGTGGGTGGCGATTGTGATGCTTAAGGACAGAATCCTCGTGGCTAAGCAGTCCATGACATGCAACACTTCACTTTGGTCCTTATTTAGGCTAGACAGTCGGTCGGAGAGGCCCCCTCCGATCAATCAGCTAGCCATATCAAACTCTTGCACCTATATGATTGTCCCAACCCCTATTGCCCTTATGGCAACCTTAATCCTTTTTATCATATATGTGCTAGAAGGCTGTGGCTGAGGGTCTTCATGTCCTGGGTATGACGTTAAATTCTATCTGATGGTAAAGTTCCATGTTTGGGGAATGTGGAGCACCCCTTTCATCATCATTGCTTCCATGTCCACTTTGACCCGGAGAGGTAGTATCTGTTAGGGTCCCATCTATGGGTTAAATAGAAAATTTGTCTACAGTTTAGGATTTTTGGGCAATGTTTGTTACCCCTTTGTTGTCATTACTCCCAGGTCTACTTTGACCCGGGGGGGGGGGTTAGTATAGGTCTTTTTTTTTACAGTACCTGCTTTTCCTAACACTTTTTGTTGCCGTTACTCCCAGGTCAACTTTGATTAACAATGGTTAAATTGCCAATTCACCCGAAGTAAATCTATTAATAATGGAG
>CM042147.1:128904736-128929736 GCA_023376005.1 Doryteuthis pealeii
CTGGTGGGGATTTCACAATAAAATATGATTTAAGTTAAATCGAAGTCTTGTGTTATTATCTAAAAACTACCAATGACACAGGGCTTCTGATAAAGAGAAATCCCCAATGGAAGACCAGACACGAAGTCCCCAAGACGAGGTCCAGACGCTAGAAGAAGAACGTAAGATACCAAAGATGAACAGAAGAAAAATAGAAGTAAGAAAGTAAAAAGAAGAGTATACAACATAATATCATTAACGAGCGAAAGTAAACGCATTTAAAGAAAACCTCAAACTACATTTATAATGAAACTGCTAAGATGAACAGACAATTAATTGTTTCCCGATTACGCATTGGTCATACAAGACTAATGCACTCCTATATACTCAAACAAGAACAACAACCACAATGTGTAACATGTCAAACATCTTTGACAGTTAAACACTTATTCATGGAATGCAGGTTTCTTGCTCACACCAGAAACCGTTATTTTAAAGCAAATAATATGAAATATCTATTTGAAAATGTCAACATGGAGGATATTCTCTCTTTTTTGAGAGAAATAAAATGATACCATAGAATATAGACATGAAACAAATCAATACCATACAACATAATCCCAAATAATGCTAACACATTGTTAAAACCAATTACTAAAAAGTATAAATATAAATACACGATATGTATAACTTCCTAACCGTTAGACATGACATAACACCAGACGGGTTGATATGCCGTTAAAATCAATAAACAAACAAACAACAAACCAACCGTTTGGAAGATTCAGGGGTAGTACGCAATGACCCTGCCTCTCTATGGATCCAATAGATTTGTTCCAAAATTATTAATATAAGATACGAATACTTGTAACAATATAATTGCGTGCGAATTATTAGTATTGGATAAGAATACTTGAAGCAATATGGGTTGATATGCCGTTAAAATCAATAAACCTAACCTAACCAGTCTAGAATAAAAACAAAACTGAATTCAAACGAACTGTATGTATTTTTCTCGTGGCGGATGGGTTGGGTGAATACAACCATGCTTGAATTTAAAGTTTTACTTCAAGATCAGTTGGCTGACCAAGGTTAGAGAGGATTAGGGTCACCCTATTTTTTTTACCCATAGCAGGTTTGTTTATGGTGGTGGGGGAAGAAGTGGTGTACACATAGCTTTCTAAAGGCTGTTAGTACTGTGTGGGTGTGTGTGCAAGAATTATGAAGATTTGACTTATATTCGAAGATATTTAAAAATTTGTAGTGAAGGGTCGAACTTCTGTAGCGAGATCGAACGGCAAAACCCACAAACCTTTGATGAGTCAACAACGGTCCGTCGGTCGAGGAGATAGCGAGTGGTATGTTGTTTGTGTGAGCGGGAGCAGAGAAGGTGAAATGTGACGAGTTCGAGGCGGGCACGAGACGACTTGTGAAGGGGGTGAAAGCGTGAGTGTCCATGAGACCGCGATTTGTTGGTTGCGAGTCTCGTGGCATGCGAGACAAGAGTTGTGACGTGTGAAAATCTCGGCCAGACCTAGTATAAAAGTAGACGTTTGGACAGAGCGAGCGACGGTGGCGGAGAATGAACAAGACAGGATTAGTTTGTCAGAATTCGTCTTCTCAAAGTTGCAAAAAATAAATTTGCCTGTGATACGTGTTTCCTTGTAGAATACAGAGGCCAAGCTTAGGTGTTGGCATCAGATCAAAAGGTCAAGTGTTACGTTGTTTTTGGCCAAAACAAAATCAAAATATACATAGAAATAGCATTAAAATTCTACTTAAAAATGACCAACATTTGTAACTCTCAAAAGTAAACAAATCAACACACTAAGGACTTTTGCCTCTTCCAGAATTTGAACTTGGAACGCCCAGTCTATTTTCTAAGACGGTAACCATTGAACGTCTCCTAAATCACCAATGTACCTGTTAAACGGGCAGTGTTGGTTTGACTCAGATGGGAGCAGCGTAATTCTTTTTTTTTCTATTATCAATTTTTATTTTGCTCTACTTTCTATGTAAATATGTGCAAAGACTTGAGTGTTCAGGTGACATATGGATGGGCTTATCTCCCGTCAAAAAAGACAACGAAAATCTAACCAGATAAAACAAAGTGTATAATCGCCATTGTTTGAGTCTGACATCTTTGTCTCTGTGACAACGAGGCTTAGCCTCGCTTTCGTAAAACGCGCATTTATTTGCGACGCCTTATCTACTCTGACCACTGTGCTCCTTCTGTTAAAGATTGTGAAGATATTTACACTATATGGGCATCGCTGATTTTACCAGCACGTTAAAGTAAAAAAATATTTAGGGCTAAGGAAGATAATCTACGAATGTGTGATTGGCAAAATTTGTTTTAATCGTAATTTATGGCTTGTTGATTTTTGTATGACAATATAAAATAATTATATTTCAATATAATATATATATATATATATAATATATATATATATATATATATTATATATATATATATATATATATATATAGGCATGTGCATTTTTATCGCTGACTCTAAAAAAGTGTGATCACAGGAAATTCTTCTAAAAATGATATAAAATAAACTAACTCTCCGATTTTAATAAAACTTTCGGTATATGGAGTAATAAAAGACAAACTTTTATTGTAAATAAATGTTTACTAAATTGAAAAGGCTAATAATTTTATTTCGTTAGTTTTTGTTTCGCACATTGATCCCCCGTACAAAAATCTTAGTAATTCTTTTTTGCACATAGATAAATTTTACATTTTTGGAAAGACAATTTAATGACGGAACATATGTAAAAAAAAGATAATTCGTTACTAAATCGGTTTTGGAAATAGGGCATCTTAAACATTTGAAACTTAAATCTCGTAAATAAGAAAAAAATATGTATCTTTTTTTTTTCTAAATTGTTAGATTATTTTCAAAAGAATTTTATATTAAAAGTTCCTATTGTCTACATTTTTATTTTATTTTTCAGGGATTTTTTAAAATTCATAAAATGTAAAATAAATACTTTTGTTTAATGCACAGCAAAATCGTATTTATTTAATCAAAGAAAATATTGTAAAAAAAAATTGAAAATAATGTTTGAATTAAAAATTGTCGTCATTCTTATTACGGATGGATCTAAGAGAAATAAACTCTGGGTTTTGGGGAAAACTGTTGTTGTTATTGTTATTTCACTGATGCGTGCTGGGTACATAAGTTAATAGGTTCAAATCCGTGACGCTTGTATAATTATACTCTGTAGAACTTAAACAGTGTTTGAAGAAATGTATTTTATTTGGAAACAAATAATTCGCCGTTTATATTCAGAAAGCAGATATTAGATGTATCAAAAAAAAAAAAAAAAAAAAAAAAAGAAAAAACAAGAAAAGAATATCATGATAGAATTTATTATAAATAATTTCTAACATTCTAATTTTGATTTTCCCAACTCTCTTTTTCAATAAATTAAGAGTTAAATCGTGAGGCATCAAGGAAATGCTAAATTAGTAATTTGTTTTAGCTTCAGAAAAGAAATTATTATACGTATAATCCTCCATACAAAGAAATAGTGCACACGTCAAGATGCGATAACTGTCAACAAAGATTAAGAATTTACAGGAATTTACTTTTAAATGTAAAAACTTAGGTTTTATGCAAGAGAAATGTTTTTTTCTTTTTTATAACACATAAACTTGGAATTGTTCTTTATATTAAACGTAAAAGAAAACATTAAAAAGTTAATTTTCCATTTTATATTGACGTTTTAAAATATTTTTAACAATTATACGGACATTCTGAAAGTCCGCGATTTGCACATGCCTATATATATATATATATATATATATATATATATATATATATATATATGTGTGTGTGTGTGTGTGTGTGTGTGTAAAACATTATATAAACTATTATGAATTTAAAGCATTATATAAATTATCATAAATTTAAAAAGACAAAACAAAACAAAAAAAAAAACCTAACGGGAACTCCCGAGAGTTTCTCCGTAAACTTTCAGTTGATTAAAAACAAAAAAATACTTTTTCATACACCCAGCTACTAACAGGTGACTAAAAAGTTGAGCTAGATCCCAAATTGACATTTTTTGCCATATGTAAAGCATTATATAAATTAAAAGAAGACCCCCACCCCCCAAAAAAATATATATATATAACGTGAACTCCCGAAAGTATCTCCGTAATCTCGGAAATGTAATCTAGTATGTAAAGCATTATATAATTTATAAATCATTATATAAATTATTATAAATTTAAAGCATTATATAAATCTTAAAGCATTATATAAATTATTATAAATTTAAAGCATTGTATAAATTATTATAAATTAAAAAAATAAAACAAAACAACAACATAACGTGAACTCCCGAGAGTATCCCCGTAAACTCCCGAGAATTTCTCAGTAAACTTTCAGTTGATTAAAAACAAAAAACTACTTTTTCATACACCCAGCTACTAACAGGTGACTAAAAAAAGTTGATCTGGGCCACAAATTGACATTGATATTTTGGCTACTCGCGAGCTATGGTGCCAAAACTTGAAAATTGTTAGTTATTTTAAATGCAACCCGGGTGGTCTGTTGAGTCACCGAAGAAGGGTTTTTGTTGACGATTTTTCTACAAGAAATGACTTAGGGCCCTTATTTTTGGAGGTATCCAATAATCAGTTAAATAAATCTGTAAACACTTTCCTAAGACTTTGAAGCAAAACGCGGAAATAAATTGCCAATTCTTTTATTGGGAGAAATCTGATGACAAAAAAGTAAATGTTAAAAAAAGAAAAGAAAAGAAAAATAAAGCTAACTGGTATAATTTGCTGTTTTTCTCTTGGGGAATAGATTCAAGATAGAATCTAAAACGGGATATCATTTTCCCTTTTTTTTCTTTGCCTAAGATGATGAGCTTATTTTAAAAAGCATTGAACTTTCAAATTTTACCAGTTGATATATATATATATATATATATATATATTAATATATATATATATATATATATATATATATATATATATATATAAAAGCAACAAATATATATATATACATATAATCAGAGCAACACACACACACACACACACACACATATATATATATTTGTTGCTAGGGGCCGGGTTAGCTCAGTCGGTAGCGCGTTCGGCTAGAAACCACAAGGTTCCTAGTTCAATACTGGCCCTCGCCAACTCAGCGTTATGAGTAGTACAGGGATCTGTGCGGTAAAGTAAGGAGCTGATGGTTGGTGTGGCGCTCCACCTCAGATGCTAAAATAATCTCTTTCGTCTAGCGCTAGTGAAAAGGGGATAGACTCCCTCGCTGTCTGGTTGATACCGACATTAGGCTACACCGTCGACTATATATATATATATATATATATATATAATCAAAGCAACAAAAATATCCTCACACAGAGGAATGTAGGATTTTGTTCACGTTCGCAGTAAAGTCGTCGGAGTGGTCTAAAGTCGGTATCAGCCAGACAGCGAGGGAGTCTATCCCCCTTTTACTTGCGCCAGACCGAGGAGATTGTTTAAACGTCTGAGACGTGCTATTGAAAAGGGGATAGACTCCTCGCCTGTCTGGCTGATACTGACATTAGGCCACACCGACGACCTTACTATTATTGTTGTTGTTGTTGTTGTTATTATTGTTGGTGTCGTCGTCGCTGTTAGTGTTGTCATCATCATCATCATCATCATCATCATCTTTGCTTCGCACACTGTGGATCTCAACTACCAGTGTCATTGTACGTAAGTCAGCATTTGTCTAATTAGTTTAGACACTAAGTAATTTTCTCCAAATATGTGCACTTCCAGAGGATTGTTGTCTTTTTGGAGAGTGCCAATCTCACATGAAATGCCGAGCTGCTCTAAGAACATCTTGAATCTCTTAGCTATGATGCCCATTGCATCAATAACGATGGGAATGACTTTAGTGCTGAGCCCCACACCCGCTCCTTATTTATGATAGTTCAGTATGCAAATTTCTAAACTTCTTTTATTGTCCCTCAACGATCGTGTAGAACAACAACTGTTATATACCCATCTAACATATCTCACGTAGATAATTTTAAGATAATATTAACCTTTATGCAAGTTTCATTGTGTTAAATATAGGGGGTTAAATTTCATTCATACTATTTTCATCTTGCAAACGCTAGTATGAAGTGGTGATAATATATATATATATATATATATATATATATATATATATATATTTTGGGGGGATATGTGCTTAATTGAAGTCGTACCTAATTTTGCAAGTTAATTAATTAATGCAGGCATACCTATTCAAATGTAAGGCTAAAAAAAATCAATCTCTGTATGTACATTTCGGCCTATTAGATTGATTTTTTTCGATTTGCTTAGCCTTACATTTGAATAGGTATGCCCGCCTAATTAATTAATTATTAATTAATTAACTTTCAAAATTAGGTACGACTTCAATTAAGCACGTATTCCCCCAAAAATTGTCGGCTAAAAAAGCCATATCAAAATAAATCGTTTGTGTATTTACTTCTCATATATATATATATATATATATATATATGTGTGTGTGTGTGTGTGTGTGTGTTCACAGAAGAACATTTCTACAAAGTTCGGTTGTGAGCACGAAAATGACTCAGAAGTCCAGCTTTGCTTTTACACGTCCTGTCGCATAAAATACTCGTGAGACCCCCATCTTTCACTGGTATACATACATGTTTTTCACGTGGTCGTCTGTCACCATGGGACCGCATATGACTCAAGAGACCAGCCCGTGACAGGCAATCCTTGCCTCACACACTACATTATATACATAAATATATATATATATATATATACATCTAAACAGGTCTCTGAACATAGATATCATATTAAACGAGGTTTTCTAAATAACGCCCTAGCTAAACATATTTTAGACCACTAACCATACCTTTGATTTTAAAGGTGCCAAAATATTAACTCATACACAATAGAACACTACGTAGAATTATGGAATCTTGCGTTATTCTCACGCATCAAACCATCCTCCAAAGACAAGGCTTTTTTAATATATCCCCTTATTTAGCGACACTTGTAGTCAGAAATCCTAAAATCCCCTTCACATAGCCATTTCTGACATATACTTCCTAACAAATTTAAATTTAACATTATCCCAATAAACTCTTACACCATTCATATTTTTTAAATAAAAAAAAAAAAATAGTTAAAAAAATATTTATTTTCTGAAAAAATCCGTTGCAGGCTGACCATGAACGGGTTAAAACGCTTCCTGTTTGAAAAATAGAATTTGTCTTTTTTTGAATTTGAAATATGTCTTCTTTCAAAAACTGTTACACTAAAGATATACAATTATGTCGTTGGATATGCTAATGACGAAACGATCGCATGACTTGTACGCATTTTGGAACATCAATGTTTTTCGTTTTGAATTCAAATTATTTTCAGCTTCACTCTCGATGAGTCCGGAGTAAAAACAAGCTCTGAAGATGATTTTTATAAATCGAAATATTGTTCAATATTAGCTATGAAAAAGATGTAAAATATTTTCATTTTAACAGTATTGTGTTTTTTCATATCCTTTTATCTATATATACATATGTATATATATACATATATATAAATATATATATATATATATACGTATATATATATATATATATACATATATATATACGTATACACACACACACACACACACACACGCACACACACACACACACACACACACACACACATATATATATATATATATATATTACATGGGGGCATTGTGACCCTGAGTTTCCTGTTTTAATGCATTTGTCTGACGAATGCGTTAAAACATGAAACTCATGGTCACAAACCCCATGTATATATATATATATATATATATATATATATATATATATATAGAAGATAGGAGCGTTGGAGTGAAAGTAAACAAAAAGGAATAACTCAAAACAAATAGATGCGGAGATAAATATTTCGTTCCGCTTTAAGCTGTACTTCTTCAGTCAATTTATTAAAGCATTGTACAATACACTTGTATTCATAGAAGAGAAAGTGAGTGGTTGGGGGAGAGTTAGGTGAGTAATTCAGGATGGAAGGGGAATGGTTTGTGAGAATCTCGTTGGTCAGAGGGCAAGGAATTCATGTATGTGTGTTGGGTCGATGTGATGTGTTGACTGAAGAAGTACCACTTAAAGAGGAACGAAATATATCTCTCCACATCTATTTGTTTTGAATTATTCCTTTTTGTCCACTTTTCCTTTATCCTTACCATATATATATATATATATATATATATATATATATATATATATATATATATTCTTATATATATATATATATATATATATATATATATATATATATCCAATGAATTTCATTTCAAATAAGGATTTACTCTGATGAAAGTCGAATTTCTTTGTGTGTGGAATATTTCTACATTTTTTCTATTATTATTATTTCATTTCATTTGTTATTTAAAATAAAATAGTTGAATAATGTGCACATGGATAAACTTCTGACCGAAACACGTGTAAGTAAAATTGATTAAAATATCCTATATTATCCATTCTATACTTTCTTTCCTATATTCATTTTTTCAATATATATATATATATATATATATAAACAACCCCCCAAAAAAATCTATCACGTATATATTCTAGTATGTGTGCGTATATATGCATATGCATCACTGTGTTTGTGTGCATATGCACATATATATATATATATGCATGTATGGGTATGTCTTTGTATGTATGTGCGTGCATGAATGTACCGGCGCATATGTGTGTGTTTGCGTGCCTATATGTGTGCCTATATGTCTGTGTAAGTGTGAGTATGCATGCTGATATGTACCTGTCAATGTATGTATGCACGTGTTCACCGCATAACACATCACAAGATAATAATAATAATAACAACAACAATGTTAAACACACTCACATAATAATAATGATAATGATAATAATGATAATAATACTACTAATAATAAACACATGCACTTCTAACAATCTTACTATCACTCCCCCCTTTCCAACATCCACAACCAATATATGTATATATATATATATATATATATATATTATATATATATATATATAAAATAATAAAATTCGAAGGCAATACAATGCGTAAAAAATAAAGACAAAAAGATGTAATGGCGATATATATATATATATATATATATATATATATATATATATATATATTATCGCCATTATTTGTCCACTTCATACTGTCGTGCTATAAGTCACCCAAAAAGTGCAATATACACATCAGTTTAAAATAAACGAGAAATTCTGGGGAAGCCAGCTCGTGTAATGCTTAGTGTGTCCGCCTGTAACCCTGACAGGTAGGGTTCGAATCGCGCATAAAGCACTGCCCTGTCTATAGCTCTGCTGATGAGGCCTAATAGGCTGAAATGTACATAGAGATATCGACTTTTTCTCGATTTGTTTACGCTTTACATTTAAACCGATATGCACGTCTAATTCAATTAATTATGATTAATTAATTAACAAATTAGGCATGACTAATTATGCACATAATCTTCCAATACACACACACACACACACACACACACACACGCATATATATATATATATATATATATATATATATATATATATATATATCTCCAAACGTTTCAGTCGATTATCTTAAATCTCATGAAATGCCACACACACACACAAACACACACACACACACACATATATATATATATATATATATATATATATATATATATATATATATATATATATGTATGTATGTATGTGTGGAATTTCATGAGATTTAAGACAATCGACTGAAACGTTTGGAGATTGACTTTTTATTATGTCCCAGGTTTATCAGAAGAATTTGTGGACATTTCTGATCTGAATCATAGGATGCCGAGATGGTCTGCGTATTTGTCTTTTGTCTGTTGCCAAATCTTGTACAAACACAGACTTTATCAAATTCTTCACCCCAGGACAGGAAGTGGGGCGACCCGCAGAGTCCTTCCTCATTTAACCTTTGTTGTTGATCATGCAGGCGGTTTATCTTCCCTTTTTTTCCACGCATGTACACAGAATATATATATATATATATATATATATATATATATATATATATATTATATGTATGTGTGTGTGTGTGTGTGTGTGTGTGTGTGTGTGTGTGTTGTGCTATGTGTGCTATATGTGTGTGTGTGTGTCTGTATATAAAGTGGAAGCAAATAATACAGATAAATGCACCATATAGTAGTAGATTTTACAACAATACGAATGTATTGACTGTTAAGATAAAGAAAGATTAGTTTGAGTTAATCTCTGAGGAAATCCGGCTCTTAACATGGATTAGACTTGGAACTACTGAAGACACACTTTCTCGAGTTTTCACCATCAAGAAAACACACACACACAAATATATATATATATATATAAGATTTTTGGATGTTTGTTTTTATAGAAGCAATGTTGAATAAATTATTATTTATATTTTTGCTTGAAGGCAATTATTTTAATTTCGCAGGGATTGTTCGCTATGCACCGGCGGCCGAACGGATATGGTCTCTGACTATGCCTGTGAAGTCCCGGTTTCGATTCCTGTCGGAGGGGAGTCGTTAGTATACATCGCTGAAGAGACTTAATAAAGTCGAAACAGTCTGTACGGTGTTCTGCATAGCGAGCCATCCTTTGCGGGATTTACTTGTCAAGATTATTTTCTATAATTATCGAATTTTATGCGATACATGCATTTATAATTGCCTTCAAGCAAAAATATAAATAATATATATATATATATATATATCATCACCATGTCGCGCTTGCAGCACGGATATCCATGACAATCTCTCGCCAACCTTCCCTATCATTCATTGCACCTGGGAGTTCCTCTGCGGAGCAAATAGCATCCTCACATTACTGGTCAATGTAGGCCCTTGCCGGGCGCCCCACACCTGCATATCCACGTGTTGGCTTCCACAGGAGAACGTCGCTTATGAGCTCTTCCTTGATTCTCCAGCAGTGTCCCGCATGCCTTGTCCGTCTCACTCGGATAGTTTGTAAGATGAGAGGCAAGTGACCGTACAGCTGCCTCTTCGTGGGGTGCTGCTTCCAGGACTTGTTCAAGACTGCACGCAGCATTCTTGTGCAGCTTCCATCTAGCTTATTCTCAAGACGCTTCGTTAGGGTCCAAGTGGTGCAGCCATATAGCAGCACTGATAGAACCACAGCCTGGAAGAACTGTCGCTTCAGCTTGTCAGGGATATCGGACCTCCATATGACTGATAATTTGTTTGTGGCCGACCATGCCTTTGCTATTCGTGTATTAACATCGTTCTCTGTGGATGAGATATTACTACCTAGGTACGTGAATTGTTCTACTGGCTTGAGAGGCGTGCCGTTGAGTGTGGAGATGTTTCCTTTCTTTTAGAAACTCATGAACTCCGTTTTACTGGAGTTCACATAGAGGCCGATATTTTCTGCTGCCTCCTCCAAGCTATGTAGCAGTGACTCAGCCTGTGCTGATGTATCTGCAAGAAGTGCAAGGTCATCAGCATAGTCTGCATCAGTGTCTGTTTGTGTGGGATATCGTCTGCTTCTTGCCTTTTTTAGTGTGAAACCCTTTTCTTTTATGGTATCTAATGATATTCTGAGTACGTAGTCTAGGCATAATATAAATATATATGGTGCCAATGTATCTCCTTGTAGGACTCCAGCCGCGATGTCAAAGAAATCTGTGTACCCATCAGGTGAGCGTACTATTACTTTATTGTCTTTGTATAGCATCATTATAGCTGCAACCGTTTCTTTGGGGAGACCACATGCTAGTAGTATTTGTTCCATTTTCCCTCTATGTATGGAATCAAATGCCTTGGAGAAATCTACGAATAGTAGCTTTGCCTCTAGATTCTTTGCTCGTACCCCTTCTATGATCCGTCGTATAGTCAGGATCTGAGAGGTTGTGGATCGATTTCTGCGGAATCCGTTTTGGTTTCTCCTAAGGATTTTCTCCATTTCAGGTCGGATGCGATTAAGAAGAAGGACATTATATATCTTGGCTGAATTAGCAGTAAGAGTTATGCCTCTGTAGTTTTTAGCGATTCTGAGGGGTTGGAGTTACTGATCAATAAAGTATGATACTTTTTAGAATTATATACAAATTTAGCTGTACCAAAAATTTGTTTATATATATATATATATATATATATATATATATATATATATATATATATATATCGGCTCCATTAGCCAAAAGAGAACCTAAGAAAAAAAGAGAGTGAAATGTGGAGAGAATTTGAAATGATGTGTGGGGGAGAGATGGGACAAGAGAGATGGGACAAGTTGTAGATGAAGGAATACACAAGACAGAAAAAAAAGCCTCTTCGGAAGGGGGGGGGTGACGAAGATTCTTTTGACAATTTTCTCAAGTGTCAACGAAAGGACCTCCAAAATAGTAAGCGGCCATCTGTTTTGGTAAGAAAATACTGAACAGGAAGCCCAACCTATGATGACTATATTGGAGTACGGCACAGTCAGTGACGAACGTGAGAGAGAGAGAGAGAGAGAGAGAGAGAGAGAGAGGGGGAAGAGGGGGAGAATAAGAGAGGGAGAGAACGAGAGAGAGAGAGAGAGAGAGAGAGAAGGAGATAAAGAGAGAGAGAAAGAGAGAGAGAGAGGGAGATAGAAAAATATATATATATATATAGAGAGAGAAAGAACGGGGGGAGGGGGTGAAAAGGAGAGAGAGAGAACCGGAGGGAGAAAGAAAGAGAGAGAGAAAGATAGAGAGAGAGAGAGAGGAGAAAAAGAGAGGGAGAAGAACGACAGAGAGAAAGAGAGAGAGAGAAAGAGAGAGAGGGAGATAGAAATATATATATAGAGAGAGTGAGAGAGAGAGAGAGAGAGAGAAAGAACGGGAGGGAGGGGGAGAAAAAGAGAGGGAGAGAAACGGAGAGAGAAAAAAGAGAGAGAGAAAGATAGAGAGAGAGAGAGAGAGAGGAGAAAAGGTGAGGGAGAGAACGAGAGAGAGAAAGAGAGAGAGAGAGAGAAAGAGAGAGAGGGGGATAGAAATATAATATATAGAGAGAGAGCGAGAGAGAGAGAGAAAGAACGGGGGGGAGGGGGAAAAAAGAGAGGGAGAGAACCGGAGAGAGAAAGAAAGAGAGAGAGAAAGATAGAGAGAGAGAGAGAGAGAGGAGAAAAAGAGAGGGAGAGAACGAGAGAGAGAAAGAGAAAGAGAGAGAAAGAGAGAGAGAGAGATAGAAATATATATATAATATATATATATATATATATATATAAGAGAGAGAGAGAGAGAGAGAGAGCAGTTGTGTCGAGGAACAGATATAAAATCATTTGCATTGACAAGTGTTTGCCTGGCCATCAAATTTAGTAAGGGTCAGGGTCGTTACAAGAGTGGGGTTTTTATGGTCAGACTCTGGGTAGGGTTTGGATTCCAGGTTTTTGTGTTTTAATGAAACATATCCAATGTTCTATTGTGTCATATATGAAGTGACGCTGCCGAAACTCGAGTTCGGACACTGATCGCCAGAGAATGAAAATGGCTGACCGCTTGTTCCTAAATATTCCGTCCGTTATCACCCTGAAAACACCCTCTGATTAAAAATGAGACCATCCATATTTTTCAAGATGCAAAATATAAATGCAGATTATCTAGTGTCGCTTTATCGCAGATTTCTTATTTTTCCGATTTTATTTCACCCAATTTTAAAAAATGAAACTTTCCTGATGGTTATATGCCCAACATAAAATTAAAATGAATAAATGAACCCCCAATGAAAAAAAAACAACAACAAAAAACAAAACAAAAAAACAAGCCCCCTACCCCCCAAAAAAACCCCCACAAAAAACAAAAAAAACCCCAAAAAAACAAGAAAACAAACTAACAAAAAACAAAAACCAAGCAAGAAGTCACATGTTTGTTTCATTTGTAATATTGAAATTATCAATTATGGAAGATATTTTAGTAATTTCCGGCCCAACTTGGATATTTTCTGCATCGTGTTTTTGTCACTTTTTGTCGGCAAATTAATGTAGATATTTTAAATGCTTCTCCCCAGATTTTTATCGGTAAATCAATGTAAATATCTTTTAAAAGAGAGTGGGAGAGAGCTAAATCAAGATTATTATACTTTTTACATATCGAACTATTTTGAAATAGCTCTTATGTAAACATATCAAACGTTGTCATAATTAAATTATCATACTGTGGTATATCCACAGGTCTTGCATTAAATTAAAATGAATTGAAAGGAGTAAAGTTGATTTGAATTCAGTCTGTTAATTTTGTTAAAAAAAGAAAGAAGTTACATGTTTGTTTTATTTGTAATATTGAAATTGTGAATTACAGAATATATTCTGGTAATTTTGATCTTATGTCGTCCCGGCCTCCTGCCTTAATTTACACTATGTTTTAGTGAGCCAGCATCAGGTGACTTTCCAGCCCAACTTAGATATTTTCCGAAACGTGTTTTTGTCACTTTTTTGTCGGCAAATTAATGTAGATATTTTAAATGCCACCCCACAGACTTTTATCGGTAAATCAATGTAAATATTTTACAACCCCCTTTTAAGAGAGAGAGAGAGAGAGAGAGAGAGAGAGAGAGAGAGAGAGAGAGAGAGAGAGAGAGAGAGAGAGAGAGAGAGGAGAGCTAAATCAAAATCTTTTTAATGCTTTTTACATATGGAACTATTTTGCAAATAGCTCTTAAGTAAACACATCAAACGTTGTAAAAATTAAATCATCCTAATGTGGTATATCCAAGGGTCCTGCTATTCTGATATAAACAGAGGAGAACTTCAAATCTTAGATTGGCCCGGTGTACACTGGTGTGTTCAAGAGATTCCGTATTTTTCTTAGAAGAACGTGTACTACTTTCGTTTATCTTTATTTTTGTTCCTTAATGTATCTAATTTGTTTTTGTAATTAGATACACTAGCAACAATAAAACTGTTGTGAGGTGTGGTTTCGTATTCTCTGTTGTAGTAGTATCAATAATTCTTCGAGCGTGCTCGTAGCTCAGGTCTTAGCATCAAGTCGCTAATTTCATCCCAGTCCTCTAAACAGTCTCTCTATATCTCCTGCTGTAATACACATATGTAAATGAGATAACACGCTATTGGCTATCTCACTACAAAAACACACTCTGGCTGGTGTAAAAACTTATTTTTGAAAGATATTGTCACAGGGCGCGAGAGTTAAAAATTCTATGTTAGAAGGTTAATATCATAAGTAAGCAAAATCATCAAATTTATTGAAGGAATAAAAAATAAAACAATTTGAAATGAAAACTGAGCCCCGTCTCTCTCAAATAAAATGTTGCGTGCATGTAATAATCAAACAATTATTTTGAATATTTTCCACATCAATTTTACACAAAATCGTAGGTATTTATTTATTTGTAAACTTTTTAGTTAACTTCTTGTTACTGAAACAAGAAGGAAAGAGTAAAAAACAATTTTTAACATTGCTTACTCAAATTTTGAGTGTATATGACACAGGGTTGCTTTTATTCTATGTATTAAAGATTTTGACAATAAATTAAATGCTCATTAATAGACTCATACAATCATTGAGAATATTGTGATGTACGCTGTGACATAGTTTTGGTTGCAGACAGAAAGATACCCAATCTCCATTATTGATACTAGCAACAGTATGTGTCCTCTGGGCACAAATATTTAAGTTTTGATATAATAAAATATTATATTAAATTAAAAAGACTAACGAAACTAAATAAGAGCGAATATGAAAATATTACAATTATTTGATGTTATTTTAATTGATTTCTATATAAAATTATATATAGGATTGTTTTTAGTACGTTTGAGATTAACATGATAGCATTAGAAATCAGTAACAGCAAATAATTATATATTAAAGTAAAAAAAAAAAATGAATAAATCTTTACTTGTTAGTGATATATAACACATATTTCAGGAATTTAAAGACATTAATAATATGGGTAATTTTGCTGTAAATCTAACTCAGCTAGACTTTAATAGAAACATCGTTAATAAATAAGATGCTAATTAAGATTAAATAATGACTATTTCATAATCGTTGAGAATATAACTTAAATAACTAAGGAAATCATGACGTCAGTGAAGATGTAATTTCGGTTACAGACAGACACTTACCTAATCTCCATCATAATAAGTAAAAAATTGTTGGAGTGGCGTATTGTTGGTATTAACCAGACAGCGAGGGAGTATATCCCCTTTTCGCTAGCGCTAGACTTGAGGGGGTATTTTTGTTGAGATGGAGCGCCACACCTACCGTCAGCTCCCAACTTTACCGCACATATCAGATTATACAATCTGTGCTACTCATAAGCTGAGTTGGCGAGGACCGGTATCGAACTCAGAACCTTGCGATTCCAAGGCGGGTACTCTACCGACTGAGCTAAACCGGGCCCTTTTCTCCATTATAATAAGAGATATGATATAGTTAAGTTGTTCTATTATTTACACTAGCAAATATATGCACCCTCCGGATGCAAGTATTAATGTCATAAAATATTATATTAAATTAGAAAGTCTAAAGAAACTAAATAAGAATGCAGATAAACAGATTTGAAACAGAGGTGGTTATAATCGAAAAATATAACAGCTGTAGCTTCTTCTCCCATCACTCCCCTCTTTCCTTGCTAAACTTTTCTAATTTAACTATTTAGTTAAATTAGGAAGTAAATAATAAAATTACTGTTGTTTCTTTTTGTTAATTGATTTCTTTTAAAATTTATCACCCAGATTTTTGCTCATATTCATTAAAATAAAACCAAATAAATAGAAATCAACAATACCAAGCATATATTTATTAAAATGAAATTTTAAATATCAATATGCAAATTAGGCTTGCCGTTCACACTTTAAACCGCTATTTGTTGTACATATAAATACCATAGTATGTAGATATGACCAGCAGTATTAATAATGAAAAACAATTTTATTAATAATTGAGGCTTAAATAAAAATGATTCATGGAGAATGTGATGTATAATAACTAAATGGATAGTGACTTGAGTAGTGATATAGTTTCGGTTACAGACAGACAAACAAACATATAATCTCCATTATAATAAGAAGATTGTGTACATGTGACGTTACAAGATATTGTTGGATAGAATCGGTTACGTGTACAGTATCCCCCTTTTATTCGCGGGGATTACCTTCCCTCGCCTCCCGCGAATCCCGAAAATCCGCGAATTATTGATGCAGTTGTAAAACGCCTATGTATGATATAATATACGCTAAAATACGCTTCCCAAACACATTCTAAAGACGGTCTTACTCATTAATACAGTAAGTAAAAGTCGTCGGGATGGCCTAAAGTCGGTATCAGCCAATCAGCGAGGGAGTCTATCCCTTTTCAATAGCGCTAGACCAAGAAAATTGTTTTTGCATCTGAGGTGGAGCGCCACACCTACCATCAGCACCTTACTTTACCGCACTGTGCTACTCATACGCTGAGTTGGCGGGGACCGGTATCGAACTAGGAACCTTGTGGTTCTCTAGCCGAATGCTCTACCGACTGAACTAACCCGGCCCTGCAGTAATAATGTAGTAATATGTAGTAATGATAAATTAACAGTAATAATGTAATATAATCTCTCTTTTCTAATTATTTTAATTTTATATTAACTGACATTGTCATTTTAAAATTATTTACCAATTAGGGTGAATGTGAGCGTTTTTCTGCTAAAAAAATTACCTAAGAAATTCACGAAATTGCTGAAATTATGAAAAAAAAAAAAAAACTCTGAGAGGAAATCCGCGAGTATGCAGGGCCGCGAAGGTAAACCGCGAATGGGCTCGGTGTACTGTACGCATCTATTGTACTAAAAGACTAACAGCAAGTGAAACTAATGGAATTTGTTTAGCAAATCGAATTACAGAAAGTGACTGATTGTTGACTATTCATGATTGAATACTATCAAAATAAATTTCAAAAGATGTGCATTGTATCATTTGCTATTTTAAGTCATATTATTCTACAGTTGTAGCATTCCCACCATTCTTAAGGATTTCTGCAGTGATACCATCGGGTCCAGCAGCCTTGGTCACACAAACCGCATGCAGACAGACTGCCCCGTAAAATACTTTACGGTGAACTCGCAAATGGCACGCGAAGGACAGGAGACCCCCAAAAGCCGTTCATAGACCATAATAAGACAATACTGAAGAAATGTATCATCACATCTTCAAGCGTGGACTGACAGGGTTGGCGAGACGCCTGTCGCACAGGAGCTAAGCAGCCCAATATCGAGATAAATAGGACTGCAGAGCGGCGATGTCTTCATTATCATGAACAACCAAATGTAGAAAAGAAAAAGAAAGAGAGAGAAAAGAGAAAAAAGAGAAAAAAGAAAAAAGAAGAAAAAGAAAAAAAAAGAAAAAGAAGAAAAAGAAAAAAGAAAAAAAGAAAAAAAAGAAAAGAGAAAAAGAAAAAGAAAGAAAAGAAAAAAGAAAAAGAAAAAGAAAAAAAAAAAGAAGAAAGAAGAAAAAAAGAGAAAAAAAAGAAAGAAAAAAGAAAAAAAGAAAAGAAAAAAAACGAGAAAAAACGAAAAAAAATGAAGTAAAAAAAGAATAAAGGTAAAGAAAAAGAAGAAAAGAAGAAAAAAAAAAGAAAAAAAGAAAAAAGAAAAAAAGAAAAAAGAAGAAAAAAGAAAAAAAAGAAAAAGAAAAAAGAAAAAAAAAGAAAAAAGAAAAAGAAAAAGAAAAAAAAAGAAAAAAAGAAAAAAGAAAAAAGAAAAAAGAAAAAAAAGAAGAAGAAAGAAAGAAAAAGAATCCAATTTTGTTGAAAATAACAATTTATTCTGATGACATGTTTTCCTGTTACAGCTTTATCAGATACTTCAAAATTTTCTTTTCTTTTTTTTTTAAATAACAACATTGTTGACGTAATTGTCATGGAAACAAATGCTGAACATTTGTTGTTGGGGAGTTTTTGAAAATATGATTTTGAAAATCTATTTATTTCTTCTGATTATTATCATTGCTATAAAATATAACTAAAGATTATTACTGAAAAATGATATCTTTTAATGCGTTATTAATACTATAACATATATCTTAAATCTAAAATTAAAAACAAACTCCCAAACAACAATTTGAACTGCGACCCATTACCAATCATAATCCCAATAATGATAATAACACTAATTATTCATCTCGCATCAGGGGTACAATAGGAATATTTTCATTGTTATTAACGTTATAATTTTCATTGTTAAGTTAAGATAAGTTAGTTTAACTTAGATTAGCTTGGGTTAGATCAATAGTTCCCAAAATGAGAATTACCACCCTCCGGGGGTGATGAAAAGATCTCGGGTGAGTGAGGCAAAAAGGGGCGGTGGGGAGTGGTGAGGCAAAAAAGAGGCGGTGGGGCGGCTTGATGGCATTAGGAACAGTTAATAAATGACTTGATTTATTTAGAAAATCTAAATGACAAAATATGTCATAAATATTAAGGTAAAGGAACACGTATGCAGTTTATACAGAATAAAACTGACATAAGAATTATAAACGAATGCATACTTTTGTTGTGTAGTCAAAAGTCTGAACGTTTGCTTGACACCTGTACACCACACGTACAGTGGCGTACCATTTACCACATGCCACCCAGCTAGCCTTGTAGCACATATATGATAAAAACGGAGGCGCGTGGTCTAATGGTTAGAGTAGTAGGAAATGGACTCGTCAACGCGAGTTCAATTCCTGGAGGAAGCTGTTTGCATTTCACATTGCGCTAATACCCTTGGGAAAGGTATGAATCCAATTCTTCCTCCAGCTACGGGTAAATAGCAGGGCAGACTGGACTCTTTAACCATGGCTAGGTAACCAGTCTAGGGGAACGAAAACTCTGAATTCAAACCTGTTAAACTCCGCTTAAGAAATTGACCTTGTGTCGCACCCTGCTCGTGCGAGGGGTTGGTAAATATATATATATGATAAAAACGGTTTGGAGATTGCCACAAGGGCAACTGTGACGGGACAATCATATAGGTGCTAGGGCTTGATGTGACCACCCGATTGATTGGAGAGCCTTCAGCCTAAGTAAGGACCAAAGTGGTATGTTGCATGACTCGGACTGTTCAGCCATCAGGATTCCATCCTTAAACATCACGGGTCGCCACATACAGCCAACAGGGGATTTTACCCCTCTGCAGAGGTGCAGTCGACATTGTGACGAAAGTGACACAGTGTGATATTTATTGGCATAGTTTTAAAGTTATCTGGTGTCGCTTAATCGCCAAATTCTTATTTCTTGTGAGTATCGTCACCAAAGCTTAATAATGGACAATTCCGTTTTCATTATAAGGAAAGAAAAGGAAGAAAAAGTTCACGCTACACAGAAAAATATTAAAAAAGAAAGAAAGAAAGAAAGAAAGAGAGTAGGTGAAACATAGAGAAAGGGTTGAACGCACGGAAGCGATAACGCAAATCTGTTTCTATCACAATGAAAAGAAAGAAAGAAAGAAAGAAAAAAGAATGAGAGAAAGAGAGTTAAATCAAGACTATTATACTTTTTACATATTGAAGTATTTGGCAATAGCTCTTAATATAATGCTTTTTTTTTCTAAATTTGCCACACCCTTCCCATGTGGAGAGGTTGGTGAAGATACGTAAATCCAAATTGCTACCTTAGAAGATTTACGATCAAGTGACGCTGGAGGCACCGGTTACCGTTAGGTCACCAAAGTTAAGCAATAATAAGTCTGTTCATGACTTAGATGGGGAAATGTTTAGAAATATCAGTTACTGAGGCCTAAGCACCAGACGAAGTCATGTTTCATCATCGTCATGTCGCGCAAGATATCCATGTCAATCTCTCGCCAACCATCCCTATCGTTCATTATCCTCGGGAAGTCCTCTGTGCAGCATCCAGTATCCGTGCAGAGCTGGTCAATTTAGGTCTTTGCAGGACCGCCTATAAACATATCAAACTTTGTAATAATTGAATTATCATTCCGTTGTATATCAATGGGATATACGCATTTTTTAAAATTAGCTATCGCATGAGCTTCGGCTTGTGCGTGGCTGCCCAAATTAAAAAGACCTAGTGTCACATCCTGACAGGACAAATTCCAAGAAAATTATTAACAGGAATTATCTATCGTTTAATGCATTCGCATGGCATCGGGTTCGATACCGACCACCGCCAAATCAGCGTATAAATAGCAGAGATTAAGTAATCTGAGCTGTGCGGTAAATTGTGTAGGTGTGGCGCTCCGCCTCAAACACAAAACAATCTCCCTGGTTTAGCGCTTGCAAAAAGGGGATAGACTCACTCACTGTCCGACTGATACTGACAATAGGCTACTACGCGGAATTTACTTTTATTTACTTTATCGACTGTGTTCATCGATTAAAATTTGCGCAAAATGCACTTTAAGGGAAAAGAGAGAGAGAGAGAGAGAGAGAGAGAGAGAGAGAGAGAGAGAGAGAGAGAGGTGGGTGGTGGGTGGGTGGTGGTGAACGAGTCAATGAGAGAGAGAGGGGGAGGGAGCGGATCAATGAGAGAGAGAGAGGGAGGTAGACGGAGAGGGAAGGAGGTAGAGGGGGGAGTGAGCGAGTCAATGAGAGAGAGAGAGAGAGAGAGAGAGAGAGAGAGAGAGAGAAAGAGAGAGAGAGAGAGAGAAAGCGGGTCAATGAGAGAGAGAGAGAGAGAGAGAGAAGAGAGAGAGGGGGTAGAGAGAGAGGGAAGGAGGTAGAGGAGGAGTGAGTGAGTTAATGAGAGAGAGAGAGAGAGAGAGAGAGAGAGAGAGAGGTGGTGGTGAACGAGTCAATGAGAGGGAGGGAGGTAGAGGGGGGAGTGAGCGAGTCAATGAGAGAGAGAAAGAGAAAGAGAGAGAGAGAGAGAGAGGGGGAGAGAAGTAAGTAAGAGATAAACATAGAAAGAGGGAGAAAAGGAAGGACTGATAAAGAGAGATAGACTGTTAGGGGGGGGGGTTGTTTTCAGATAAGGTTACTCCGTAAACATTTGGTCTTAATGAAACTTGTTTACCAAAAACGACTCTTCATTTTATTCCCTTTAAAAATATCCAGTAAGATCTTTTTAATTACATTAAAAATGACAGTTAGTTTTCTCCCTTACTGACCTAAAATCTAGTGAGTCGGGGCGGGGGGTGGATTTAAAAAAAATGTCACTTTAAGTAAAAACAAAAAATAAATAAAAGAAGCCCTACAAAAAAGAAGCACCCCCCCAAAAAAAAAAATCTTAAAAAAAAAAGCTCCTAAAAAAACAATAAAATTAAACTCTCCTATATTATGACTTCCGGAATCATCCCCAGTTCTTAGTTGGAAAAACAGGAAACGGAAGTGTGAAAACTTGAAGGGTAAAGTCCCTTTCTGACTAATAATTGCTAGCTTTTTTTGTTTCTTTTGTTGTTGCTGTTGTTGTTGTTATGTACGACTCGCTTGAAAAGTTTTTAGAAAAAAATATTGAATATACCACACGAATTAGATACTGATGTAACAGCTCGTTATTTTTTAAAAACACGAAAACGACTCGTTTATTATTATTATTCCTTTTGAGTTTTCACATCAGTGTTAGCTGATGGTCTTTCACTGGAGTCTGAGTGACAGCAAGTCTCCTCAGGTCTCCAGGACTCTTCTGAGTATTCTGGCAGATTGCAGCAGTGCAGTGTTTTGAATGGTTTCAATCCTTCCTCTGATATCCAAACTTTCCAAACCTTTTTCTAATCCTTTTGGGACTGTTCCAAGTGCACCAACTACAATTGGTATAACTTTCACTTTCATATTCCATAACTTTTTCAGTTCTCTGGCAAGGTCCAGATATTTGTCAATTTTTTCATTTTCCTTATTATTATTATTATTATTATTATTATTATTATTATTAATTTTACTCCATTTGAGTTTTTCACATCAGCATTAACTGATGACCTTTCACTGGAGTCTGAGTGACAACAAGTCTCACCAGGTCTCTTCTGAGTATTCTAGCTGATTGCAGCAGTGCAATATTCTGGATGGTCTCAATTCTTCCTCTAATTTCCAGATTTTCCAATTTTTTTTCCAAGTTTTTTGGGACCGTTCCAAGTGCACTAACTACAATTGGTATCACTTCGACTTTCATATTCCATAACTTTTTCAGTTCTCTGGCAAGGTCCAGGTATCTGTCCATTTTTTCGTTTTCCTTCAGCTTCACCCTATGATCTGCTGGAACTGCAAAATCCACCAGTTAACAAGTTCTTTCTTTTTTGTTAATGAAACACTAGGTCTGGTCTTCTTGCTGGGATAAGTTGATCCATTTTTATCTCAAAGGCCCAGAGAATTTTATTATTATTCACTCCATGAATCTCCTAGAATCTCGGTTGACAAGTTATTTCTTTTTTGATTATCAACACTACGTCTGGTCTTCTTACTGGGATAAGGTGATCCGTTTTTATTTCAAAGTTCCAGAGAATTTTATGCGTTTCGTTATTATTATTATTATTACTAGCAAATATATGCACCCTTCGGGTGCAAGTATTTAAGTTTAAATGTAATAAAATATTAGATTAAATCAGAAAGGCTAATGAAACTAATTAAGAATTTAGATAAAAAGATTTGAAACAGAGGGGGTATAATCGGAAAATAGAACAACCAAAACTTACTCTTTCATCACTTCCGTTTTTCAATGCTAAATTTTCCTAATTTAACTATTTAGTTAAAATAGGAAGTAAAGAATAAAATTACAGTTATTTCTTCTTGTTAATGAATTTCTTTTAGGATTTATTGAAGAGATTTTTACTCATATTCATTAAGATAAAAACCAAACAATTAGAAATCAATAATACGAATCACATTTTTATTAAAAATCAGTTTTTTTTAATATCAATATGCAAATTAGCCTTACGTTTACACTGAAAAACTGGTATTTTGTTGTTGTATATATAAATACAATTGCATTTATTAGTATTTAGGTAAGGCCAACAGTATTAACAATGTCAAACAGTTTTATTATTAAATGAGGTTTAAATAGAAATAGAATCATGGAGAATGTGACGTAAATAACTAAGGGAATTGTGACTTGATTAGTAATATAGTTTCGGCTACAGACAGAAAAACACACAATCTCCATTATAATAAGATTATTATTATTATTATTATTAATAATAATAATAATAATAATAATAGATTCATTAATTCAATGTAATACAAATGGTGTGTACTGCATTTTCTAGGCACCTTTTTTAACGACATCCCTCAGTCTCATGATGTTATAGATTTGCCCTTGGATCTCGGTACATGCTCACGTAACAGCGTGTGAGTTATGGTTTCCCCATGTGATGCTTGTTTTTGGTAAGTTTGTCGGTTTGGTAGTAGTAAGTAAGTAAAGTAGCCGGGGCGGCCTAATGTCGGTATCAGCCATATAGCGCGTGAGTCTATCCCCTTTTCACTAGCGCTAGACCGAGGAGATTATTCTAGCATCTGAGGTGGAGTGCTACACCTGCCATCAGCTCCTCACTTTACCGTACAGATCCCTGTGCCACTCATACGTTGAGTTGGCGAGGGCCGGTATCGAACTAGTAACCTTGTGATTCCTAGCCAAAATGTTCTACCGACTGAACTAACCCGGCATCCTCGTGTGGATATGTAGGTTAAAACAATGGAGGCACTTGGTGGAATGGTTAGGGTCGTAAGAAATGGACACGGCGAGACGAGTTCAAATTCTGGACGAGGCTGGTTGCATTTGACATAGCGATAATACCATTGGGAGAGGTATGGATCCAACTGTTCTCGCTTCAGCTATGAGTAGGAAAGACTGTGCTCTTTAATCTTGTTTAGGCAACCGAACTAGGAGAAGGAAAACTCTGAATTAAAACCTGTTAAACACCGCTTAAGAAATTAATCTTGTGTCACATCCTGCTAACACATATATGATAAAAAAGGATGGAGGCGCGTGGTTAGAGTCGTAGGAAATGGACTCGTCAACGCGAGTTCAATCCCTGGACGAAGCTGTTGGCATTTCACATGGCGCTAATACCCTTGGGAAAGGTATAAATCTTACTCTCCCCCAGTTATGGGTAAATAGCAGGGCAGACTGGACTCTT
>CM042147.1:128934736-128936241 GCA_023376005.1 Doryteuthis pealeii
CTAGCACAACGAGAATACAAAACTAGACACGATTGGGTTGGGAAGGTGATCCACTGGGAATTATGCAAAAAAATTAAATTTTGACCACACAACAAAATGGTATATGCATAAACCAGAATCTGTTCTTGAGAACGAAACACATAAATTCTCTGGGACTTTGAATAAAAACGGATCACCTTATCCCAGCAAGAAGACCAGACCTAGTGTTGATAAACAAAAAAGAAAAGAACTTGTCAACTGGTGGATTTTGCAGTTCCAGCAGATCACAGGGGTAAAGCTAAAGGAAAAGGAAAAAAATGGACAAATATCTGGACCTTGCCAGAGAACTGAAAAAGTTATGGAATATGAATGTGAAAGTTATACCAATTGTAGTTGGTGCACTTGGAACAGTCCCAAAAGGATTAGAAAAGGGTTTGGAAAGTTTGGAAATCAGAGGAAGGATTGAAACCATTCAGAACACTGCACTGCTGCAATCTGCCAGAATACTCAGGAGAGTCCTGGAGACCTGAGGAGACTTGCTGTCACTCAGACTCCAGTGAAAGACCATCAGCTAACACTGATGTGAAAACTCAAAAGGAGTAAATAATAATAATAATAATAATAATAATAATAATAATAATAATAATAATAAATAGATAAAAAAGAATAAATAAATAAATTAAAAAACTAAATTAATAAAATAAAACAAAACTAAAACGGATACGCACATAGGAGTGAGGGGGGATGAAAAAGCCGACTCCGCAGCTAAATCGGCTCTAGATTTGATCCCCGACAATTTCAAGATTCCGTATACTGATTTGAAACCTAAAATTAATAGATTCCTTCATACAAATCCACAATAAACTCTTCCTAATCAAATCCACTTTGGGAGGCTGGAGACCAACTTTAAGGAAGTCTAGAAAGGAACAAATCATTGTGTCCCGATTACGCATTGGTCGTACAAAACTAACGCACTCCTATATACTCAAACAAGAACAACAATCACAATGTGGAACATGTCAAACACCTTTGACAGTTAAACACTTATTCATGGAATGCAGGTTTTTTGCTCACATCAGAAACCGTTATTTTAAAGCAAACAATATGAAAGATCTGTTTGAAATTGTGAACATGGAGAATATTCTCTCTTTTTTAAGGGAAATAAAATTATACCATAGAATATAGACATGAAACAAATCAATACCATACAACATAATCCCCAATAATGCTAATACATTGTTAAAATCAATTACAAAAAGTATAAATATAAATGCACGATATGTATAACTTACTAACCGTTAGGTAGGACATAACTCCAGACAGGTTGATATGCCGTTAAATCAATAAACAAACAAACAAACAAAGCACACACGCACGTACACGCATCTGTACTCAAACGCATTGACACACACACGCACGCACAATTGGTATACACTGATATACAAGGTGCGTCAAAAAGTATCGAAATTTTTTGTACTTTCTGACACACCTTGTATTATGAAAAAAAATAACGTTCTATTCATTAA
>CM042147.1:128943841-128946341 GCA_023376005.1 Doryteuthis pealeii
CACTCCTTCTATTTTGAACTGCCAGAGAGAGATTTTTTCTCTTGTTTGAATGTCATGTGCACTAATACCTAAGGACATTACATATTTTTTTGAGTAATTGTCTCGTGAAAGAACATTCACTACGTGAATACACCACATGCTATACATACGCTTGACCGGGTATGTTTTTTATAAGACTCCCGTCTGATAGTATAAAACTCTTCTAACTATCTATCTATCTATCTGTCTCTCTCTGCCTCTGTCTCTGTCTGTCTGTCTGTCTCTCTCTCTCTGTCTGTCTGTCTGTCTCTCTCTCTCTATATATATATATATATAAATTAACATCTACCATTTTTATATTTTTCATTCATAGTATAGAATTGAATATCAAAAAAGGAAAAACTCACGACTCAGAGTTTCACATTGGTGATCCTCAGGAGAGCTAGTATTAGACTCGTCTGTATTCTGTTAGATTGTGTGAAGGTCACGAAACTGGAGCAAGGTAAACATAGTATCTATAATTCTGTAATTATATATATCTATATCTATCTATCTATCTATCTATCTATATATATATATATATATATATATATATATATATATATCTGTGTGTGTGTATGTATGTGTGTGTGTTTGTGTGTATGTTCTTAAAAAATCATATACGTGCTCAATGTCGTACAGGATAAAACATAAAGTAAATTGATGTTTACTCACTGCTCTGTGGCTGTCTCATAACTGTCAGTTTCACGTATTTTGGGAGAAGAGGGGAGAAAATACAATCGTCAGATAACACCTGAAAACTGGCCCCATGACCCAAAATACATGAAACTGACAGTTATGTGGCAGCCACATAGAAGTGAGGGAGGTCTGATTTATTTTAGTTTATATATATATATATATATATATATATATATATATATATATGTTTACTCAACATATAACAGAAAAATTGCAGAAACACGCACAACCTATGTATATATGTATATTTATATGTGTATATATATATATGTATATCAATATATGTATTGATCAAAGCCTGAAGAAGATACCAGAATATCTGAAACACGTGTTGCGTATATAAAATAAAAAGAATAAAACATTTTTTCTGAGAACAATACATTTTGCGGACCTTCTTCTTTTTTATAAAATATTACATTTTCTCCTGTTGGAACCAGAACAACATTAATATATATATATATATATATATATATATATATTATATATATATATATCCAAAAGTCCAGAGAAGAAATCTTCCTTACGACATAGGTTTTTTTTAAAACAACTTGTCGCAGTTTGAGAGCTCAATGTGTGCTCTTATTGTTAGAGTCACAGAGCAAATTTATATTTAAATAATAACAAAGACTTAGAGATCTTGCATTATAGACTATTTCAGGGAAATGCGAATCTGATGAGTCGGGAGAATTAGACATTTTTGTCTAAGCTCCCTGAAATAGTCTATAATGCAAGATCTCTAAGTCTTTTGTTATATATATATATATATATATATATATATATATATAGTTAGGGCAGCGAATATATAAAATCAATGACGCTTATAACTGACAGTTTCTCACTTACTCGATTTTCAAATAAAGCCCTGATTTGAAAATAGACGAGAAACTGTTGACTTTAAGTCTTCGCTACCCTAACTTAGAAGCCCTGTTGGCTAATGCTGTAGAATATGCCGACTGCACCTCTGTGGAGGGGTGAGACCACCCCAAATGGGACAACCGGTCGACCATGGGTGGTGACTCATGATGCTTAAGGACGGAATCCTGGTGGCTGAGCAGTCTATGACATGCAGCACTCCACTTTGGTTCTAACTTGGGTTAGTACATTATAAGTACTCCGTCCTCAAAAACAAACAAAACATTTTGTACACTTCTATTGTGTCGGCAGAGATACCCGCTTTGATGAAGTAGCTTTCCCAAATCTTCAGGTACCATCCTGTTTGCAGCGCCATATTGAAGTCAGCCAGTCAGTCAGTATACTGTTGGTCTGGACAACAGCAACTGGCTAAGGCCCACTGAACTATTGCCCAAGATAGCTGGTACTTATGGGACTCAAGAATAGTCCATTCATGTATTTGGGTGATTCCACTCCTTGAGTCCTGATTGGCTGCTTGGTTTCTATGATGTTATGATGCTATTGGATAACCCCCAACCCCGATCAATCGGTTGGTTCCGTCAAGTCCTAGCATGTTTTTTTGATTGTACGATTCTATTGCTCTTATGACAACATTCACTCTTTTTATCATATATGTGCTAGAAGGCAGTGGCTGAGGGTCTTATTATCCTGGGTATGACGTTAAACTGCATCTAGTGGCGAAATTCAAGTTCCTTCACTTTCATTTTTCATTACTCCTAGGTTCACTCTGGCTCAGAGTGGTAGTACCTGTTAGGATCTTAGGTATAGGTTAAATTGATAAAAGGATGAGTTTCAAAAACATATTTAAAAAGAGATTAAAAAAATTGAATACCCAACAAGAATGAATAAAACAAAAACGTCTTCGGCATAA
>CM042147.1:128951341-128956341 GCA_023376005.1 Doryteuthis pealeii
TTCGGGAGACTTTTTCTAATACTAATACTAATGAGAAATTTACGCCGAACCATAGTCACCAACCGAACCTCCACCGTTGCCGTAAATGTTTGAAAGAATTTACCATTCATGGCTAGGGTTCGGGAGACTTTTTCTAATACTAATACTAATGAGAAATTTACGCCGAACCATAGTCACCAACCGAACCTCCACCGTTGCCGTAAATGTTTGAAAGAATTTACCATTCATGGCTAGGGTTCGGGAGACTTTTTCTAATACTAATACTAATGAGAAATTTACGCCGAACCATAGTCACCAACCGAACCTCCACCGTTGCCGTAAATGTTTGAAAGAATTTACCATTCATGGCTAGGGTTCGGGAGACTTTTTCTAATACTAATACTAATGAGAAATTTACGCCGAACCATAGTCACCAACCGAACCTCCACCGTTGCCGTAAATGTTTGAAAGAATTTACCATTCATGGCTAGGGTTCGGGAGACTTTTTCTAATACTAATACTAATGAGAAATTTACGCCGAACCATAGTCACCAACCGAACCTCCACCGTTGCCGTAAATGTTTGAAAGAATTTACCATTCATGGCTAGGGTTCGGGAGACTTTTTCTAATACTAATACTAATGAGAAATTTACGCCGAACCATAGTCACCAACCGAACCTCCACCGTTGCCGTAAATGTTTGAAAGAATTTACCATTCATGGCTAGGGTTCGGGAGACTTTTTCTAATACTAATACTAATGAGAAATTTACGCCGAACCATAGTCACCAACCGAACCTCCACCGTTGCCGTAAATGTTTGAAAGAATTTACCATTCATGGCTAGGGTTCGGGAGACTTTTTCTAATACTAATACTAATGAGAAATTTACGCCGAACCATAGTCACCAACCGAACCTCCACCGTTGCCGTAAATGTTTGAAAGAATTTTTCATGGCTAGGGTTCGGGAGACTTTTTCTAATACTAATACTAATGAGAAATTTACGCCGAACCATAGTCACCAACCGAACCTCCACCGTTGCCGTAAATGTTTGAAAGAATTTACCATTCATGGCTAGGGTTCGGGAGACTTTTTCTAATACTAATACTAATGAGAAATTTACGCCGAACCATAGTCACCAACCGAACCTCCACCGTTGCCGTAAATGTTTGAAAGAATTTACCATTCATGGCTAGGGTTCGGGAGACTTTTTCTAATACTAATACTAATGAGAAATTTACGCCGAACCATAGTCACCAACCGAACCTCCACCGTTGCCGTAAATGTTTGAAAGAATTTACCATTCATGGCTAGGGTTCGGGAGACTTTTTCTAATACTAATACTAATGAGAAATTTACGCCGAACCATAGTCACCAACCGAACCTCCACCGTTGCCGTAAATGTTTGAAAGAATTTACCATTCATGGCTAGGGTTCGGGAGACTTTTTCTAATACTAATACTAATGAGAAATTTACGCCGAACCATAGTCACCAACCGAACCTCCACCGTTGCCGTAAATGTTTGAAAGAATTTCCATTCATGGCTAGGGTTCGGGAGACTTTTTCTAATACTAATACTAATGAGAAATTTACGCCGAACCATAGTCACCAACCGAACCTCCACCGTTGCCGTAAATGTTTGAAAGAATTTACCATTCATGGCTAGGGTTCGGGAGACTTTTTCTAATACTAATACTAATGAGAAATTTACGCCGAACCATAGTCACCAACCGAACCTCCACCGTTGCCGTAAATGTTTGAAAGAATTTACCATTCACGGCTAAATTTACGTGGACCATAGCCATCAACCGGGACAGCCTTCAAATGCTACATCTGTAGTCGAGAATGTTTTTCAAACATCGGACTTTTCAGTCACAGGAGGCGCTGACACAAAAATATATTATAGTCTTCCGAGACTGAAATACCAATATATTTAACATTACTTGCATTCATAAAAAAAATATTTACAGGGCCGGTAAAATAAGCATAAAAGTAGATTTGTCTATTTTACCGGAACTGGCTAATAGCATCTTCCTATTTTTTTAGAGAAAAAAAAACAGTTAGCATTTAGATGGATGGTTGGGATTAGATTAGGCTAACATTGAGGTTTTCTGAGAAGGTCAAGGTTGATAAGAACGCTATTGCAGCCGAGAATGATTCTAAAAACTATCAACAATAAAATTAAATGAAATATAAACCTGACAACGAAAACAACAACAACAACAGCTGCATCAACAAAACTTGAATGTCAAAATTGAAGATTTTATTTAGTAAAGTTAATAGCCCACTTTTCTGGGTTTATACATTTATCTTAACACACCACTCAATAAGTCCCGGGCGTGACGTATAGATGGGGTCACTAATAAAGAATTCATATGAATTTTATAAATTACTAACCTTCAAACGGAACGTGTCAAAATTTGAGCCCAGTCGGATTATTAGTTTACAAATTACAGTTATGTAAGGGAAGCTAAAAAGGGCCGGTGAGCTCAGTCGGTAGAGCGTTCGGCTAGAAACCACAAGGTTCCTAGTTCGATACCGACCCTCGCCAACTCAGCGTATGAGTAGCACAGAGATCTGTGCGGTAAAGTAAGGAGCTGGTGGTATGTGTGGTGCTCCGCCTCAGAGGCCTAAAACAATGTCCTTGGTCTAGCACTAGTGGAAATGGGATAGACTTCCTCGTTGTCTGGCTGATAACGACTATAAGCCACCCCGACGATTTTATTTACTTTTACTGTTGCAAATTTTCAAAACAATGAAAAAATCTGAATTTCGTGCGTTGATAAAGCATTGCTTTCTGATGGGAAAAAATACTGTACAAGCAAAACAATGGCTTGATAAGTGTTATTCCGACTTGGCTCCATCGGAAACAATTGTTAAAAGGTGGTATGCTGACTTTAAACACGGTCGTACAGACATAAATGATGCTGAACGCTTAGGTCACCCAAATTGTTGTTGTTTTTTAAGGTTTGGTTTCATTTCTTTGTTTAATGGCATATCAACATTCATGGGTTATTTACTGCCAAATGGTTTGCATGGTAGTTTCGCAGATACATTATTGAATAACGAGTTCGATCCTCGCAGGATGTCACATATTTGTGACCATGTGTCACATTCTACCCGTTTGTTTGTTTGTTGGTTGGTTAGTTGGTTGGTTAGTTGGTTGGTTGGTTGGTTGGTTTTCGACATATCAACCCATTTGGTCATTTTATGCCGAAGACGTTTTGTTTTATTCATTCTTGATGGGTACTCAAATTTTGTTTAAACTCCTGTTTTTCTATTTAACCCATAGATGGTACCCTAACAGGTACTACCACTCCGGGTCAGAGTGGACCAGGGAGAAATACTGATGAAGGGTGCTCCACATTCTCCAAAACTCCAAAACTCCAAACTCACCATCAGATGGAGTTCAACGCCATTCCCAGGACATGTAGACCCTCAGCCACCGCCTTCTAGCACCCAAATGATAAAAAGGGTTGGGGGGGTTGCCATAAGGGCAATAGGGTTGGGGCAATCATATAGGTGCTAGGACTTGACGTGACCAGCCGATTGATTGATTTATTCATTCTTGATGGGTACTCAATTTTTTAAAAACTCGTGTTTTTCTATTTAACACATAGATGGGACCCTAACAGGTATTACCACTCCGGGTCAGAGTGAACCTGGGAGCAATAGTGATGAAGGGCTGCTCCACATTCCCCAGACCCCAGAACTGGAACTTCACCATCAGATGCCGTTTGACGTCATACCCAGGACAAATTCTATCCGTAGCGAATGGGTTGGGTAAATACCAACTTCTGTATTGTTTTATCATAAGCATTGAACTTTAAGTTTTGTTCTCCCATGTTATTTTTGTCAAGAACATAACTGGTATTTGTCCTGATAGATAGATACATACATACATACATACATGTTGATCGCAACGTCTTGTCAAATGAATGCCACTGTTACGTTGTAATATTCACGGCACTAAAACGATACATGTACCGTAGTCCTTTTTTTCTTTCTTGGTACTAAAACTCCGATAAAAAATCATAACACGAGAAACATGTCGTCACAACTGCCAGCCTTTATTTTCGTGCTCGTATAGTGGGCTCCTACCAGAAAGAGGAAAGGCAGAGAGAAAGAGAGAGAGAGAACACTACTAGATTACTGGGCTCTCATGAGGTCCGTACCATACCACCGCCGCCGGCAAAAAAAGAGGACGAACCCCTTCTTTTTTCCCCACGTCACCACGTGACTTCCGGTCAACCCCCGACTTCCGCTTGCCACTCAATTCTTCGTTCGGGGTCACGCTACGGTCAAACCATCGTCTATCCTGTTTTAAACCTTCATCATTTCTTCCTCCTCCTTCCATTAGTAGTCCTAGCTCACAAAAGTCAGGAATATACCCATCTTGCAACACCACTCCTTCATTCATTGTCCGTTCGTGAGTTCGTTGAAGACTTTTCAGTCCTGACAGCAACTTTCATATCTTAGAACAGATTTTGCACCCATGACGATCGGTGTTGACTGAGACGACAAGCTCAGTATACGCATCACTGTGAACTCTCATGTGACGCCTGGGTCCACCAGCTGTTCGACACACTTTAGTGCAGCAGGGACATGGAAGGTTTTCATGCTGGGAATCAGAGTGTGGCATGGGAGAGACAAAAATTGCAGTCGGGTTGCTCTCATGTGATTTCATGTAATTAACCAGGCCAGCTTTTGATCACAGTGCCTGCGCACATTCCTCACAGATCCACACTTCTTCAAAATTGACCGACAGAGTTTTTTGCCCGGTCCACTCTGGCAGCTACAAACAGTTCAGCACCCCTGATATATATATATATATATTATATTATATTATATATATATATATATATATATATATATATATATATATAAATTAAATAGATAGATAGATAGATAAGATAGATAGATAGATGGCAGCAAACTCGTGTTCGAGTAATTGCCATTGCTTGATAAAGAAAAATAATGTCAAAGGTGAACTGTGCGAATGTGGCTTTTGAGTCCAGCTA
>CM042147.1:128957789-128962789 GCA_023376005.1 Doryteuthis pealeii
ATACCTGGATCCTTGCCAAGAAAACTGAAAAAGTTATGGAATATGAAATCGAAAGTTGATACCAATTGTATTGTGCACTTGGGAACTGTCCCCAAAAAAGCTTGGAAAAAGATTGAAAACTGGAAATTGAGAAGAAATTGAGACCCTACCAGACGTACTGCACTGCATGCAATCGGCATAGAATACTCAGCAGAGACTGTTGTCACTCAGACACCAGTGAAAGGTCATCAGCAACGCTGATGTGAAAAACTCAAAAGATTAAAATTAATAATAATAATAATTAATAATAAAATAATAAGGAAAATGAAAAAATTGACAAATATCTGGACCGCCAGAAGAACTGGGAAAAGTACTGGAATATTGGAAAGTGAAATTATCCAATTGTAGTTGTGCACTATGAACAGTCCCCAAAAGGATTTAGGAAAAGGTTGGAAAGTTTGGATATCAGAAAGGATTGATGAAACGATTTCAGAACACGCACTGCTGCAATCTGCCAGAATACTTCAGAAGAGATCCTGAGACCTAGAGACTTGCTGTCACTCAGACTCCAGTAAAGACAAAACAGCTAACACTGATGTGAAAACTCACAAAAGGAATTAATAGATAATAAACGAGTTGTTTCGTTTTTTTAAAAATAACGAGCTTTACATCAGAATCTAATTCGTGTAATGTGTGGTATATTCAATTATTTTTTTCTAAAAACTTTCAATCGATCTACATAACAAACAACAACAACAACAAAAAGAAACAAAAAAGCTAGCAATATTAGTCAAGAAAGGGACTTACCTTCAAGTTTTCACACTTCCGTTTCCTGTTTTCCAAATGCAAAACTGGGATGATGGCCGGAAGTCATAAATAGTAGAGTTTATTAGTTTTAGGCGAGTTTTTTTTTTAAGATTTTTTTTTTGGGGGGGGATTGCTTCTTTTTTGTAGGGCTTCTTTTATTTATTTTTTTGTTTTATACTTAAAGTGACATTTTTTAAAATTCCACCCCGCCCCGACCTCACTAGATTTAGGTCAGTAAGGGAGAAAACTAACTGTCATTTTTAATGTAATTAAAAATCTTACTGATATTTTTAAAGGGAATAAATGAAGAGTCGTTTTGGTAAACAAGTTTCATTTAAGACCAAATGTTACGAGTAACCTTATCTGAAAACAACCTACCCCCTCCCTAACAGTCTATCTCTTTATCAGTCCTTCCTTTTCTCCCTCTTTCTATGTTTATCTCTTACTTACTTTCTCCCTCCCTCTCTCTCTCTCTTTTCTCTTTCTCTCTCTCATTGACTCGCTCACTCCCCCTCTACCTCCCTCCCTCTCCATCTCCCTCTATCTCCCTCTCGCTCATTGACTCGTTCACCACCACCTCTCTCTCTCTCTCTCTCTCTCTCTCTCTCTCTCTCTCATAACTCACTCACTTCCCCCTCTACCTCCTTCCCGCTCTCTCTCTCTCTCGCTCTCTCTCCTCTCCTCTTCTCTCATTGACCCGCTTCTCTCTCTCTCTCTCTCTCTTTCTCTCTCTCTCTACTCTCTCCCTCTCTCATTGACTCGCTCACTCCCCCTCTACCTCTTCCTCTCTCTCTCACCCCCTCTCTCTCTCTCTCTCTCTCTCTCTCATGACCCGCTTTCTCTCCTCTCTCTCTCTCTCTCTCTCTCTCTCTCTCTCTCTCTCTCTCTCTCTCTCTCTCTCTCTTCCCTTAAAAGTGCCAATTGACTCGTTCACCACTACCCACCCACCCCTCTCTCTCTCTCTCTCTCTCTCTCTCTCTCTCTCTCTCTCTCTCTTCCTTAAAGTGCATTTTGCGCAAATTTTAATCGATGAACACAGTCGATAAAGTAAATAAAAGTAAATTCCGCGTAGTGGCCTATTGTTGGTATCAGTCGGACAGTGAGTGAGTCTATCCCCTTTTTGCAAGCGCTAAACCAGGGAGATTGTTTTGCGTTTGAGATGGAGCGCCACACCTACACAATTTACCGCATAGCTCAGATTACTTAATCTCTGCTATTTATACGCTGATTTGGCGGTGGTTGGTATCGAACCCGATGCCATGCGAATGCATAAAACGATAGATAATTCCTGTTAATAATTTTCTTGGAATTTGCCCTGTCAGGATGTGACACTAGGTCTTTTTAATTTGGGCAGCCACGCACAAGCCGAAGCTCATGCGATAGCTATTTTTAAAAAATGCATATCCCATTGATATACAACGGAATGATAATTCAATTATTACAAAGTTTGATATGTTTATAGGCGGTCCAGCAAAGACCTAAAATTGACCAGCTCTGCACGGATACTGGATGCTGCACAGAGGACTTCCCGAGGATAATGAACGATAGGATGGTTGGCGAGAGATTGACATGGATATCTTGCGCGACATGACGATGATGAAACATGACTTCGTCTGGCGCTTAGGCCTCAGTAACTGATATTTCTAAACATTTCCCCATCTAAGTCATGAACAGACTTATTATTGCTTAACTTTGGTGACCTAACGGTAACCGGTGCCTCCAGCGTCACTTGATCGTAAATCTTCTAAGGTAGCAATTTGGATTTACGTATCTTCACCAACCTCTCCGCACGGGAAGGGTGTGGCAAATTTAGAAAAAAAAACGCATTATATTAAGAGCTATTGCTAAAATACTTCAATATGTAAAAAGTATAAAAGTCTTGATTTAACTCTCTTTCTCTCATTCTTCTTTCTTTCTTTCTTTCTTTCTTTCTTTTCATTGTGTTCGATAGAAATAGATTTGCGTTATCGCTTCCGTGCGCTCAATTTTTTCTCTATGTTTCCCCTACTCTCTTTCTTTCTTTCTTTCTTTCTTTTTTAAATATTTTTCTGTGTGGTGTGAACTTTTTCTTCCCTTTCTTTCTTTATAATAAAAACGGAATTGTCCATTATGACGATACTCATAAGAAATAAGAATTCGGTGATTAAGCGACACCAGATAATCAGGATTTACATCTAACTTTAAAATAATAATATGCCAATATCACACTGCGTCACTTTCGTCTCAATTTCGACTGGGGTTGTAGAATACACCGACTGCACCTCTACAGAGGTGTAAAATCACCCAATGGGACTACCTGTTGGCCGTGGATGGCGACTCGTGATGCTTGAGGACGGAATCCTGATGTCCAAGACATGCACACTCCACTTTGGTCCTTACTTAGGCTAGACAGGCGGCTGGAGAGACCTCTCCAATCAATCGGGTGGTCACATCAAGCCCTAGCACCTATATGATTGTCCCGTCACAGTTGCCCTTGTGACAATCTCCAAACCGTTTTTATCATATATATATTTACCAACACCTCAGCACGAGCAGGATGCGACACAAGGTCAATTTCTTAAGCGGAGTTTAACAGGTTTGAATTCAGAGTTTTCGTTCCCCTAGACTGGTTACCTACCCATGGTTAAAGAGTCCAGTCTGTCCTGCTATTTACCCGTAGCTGGAGGGAGAATTGGATTCATACCTTTCCCAAGGGTATTAGCGCTATGTGAAATGCCAACAGCTTTGTCCAGGAATTGAACTCGCGTTGACGAGTCCATTTCCTTATAACTCTAACCACCAGACCACGCGCCTCCGTTTTTATCATATATGTGCTACAAGGCAATAGCCTAGCTAGGTGGTATGTGGTAACTAGTGGGTCTACTGTACGTGTTGTGTACAGATGTCAAGCAAACATTCAGACTTTTGACTACACAACAAAACTATGCATTCGTTTATAATTCTTATGTCAGTTTTATTCTGTATAAACTGCATACGTGTTCCTTTACCTTAATATTTATGACATATTTTTTCATTTAGATTTTGTAAATAAATCAAGTCATTTATAAACTGTTCCTAATGCCATCAAGTCGCCCCGACCGCCCCTTTTTAGCCTCACCACTTCCCACCGCCCCTTTTTGCCTCACTCACCCTAGATCTTTTCATCACCCCCGGGGGGTGGTAATTCTCATTTTGGGAACTATTGATCTAACCTAAGCTAATCTAAGTTAAACTAACTTATCTTAACTTAACAATGAAAATTATAACGTTAATAACAATAAAAATATTCTATTGTACCCCTGATGCGAGATGAATAATTAGTGTTATCATTATTGGGATTATGATTGGTAATGGGTCGCAGTTCAAATTGTTGTTTGGGAGTTTTGTTTGTTTTTTTAAATTTTAGATTTAAGATATATCTTATAGTATTAATAACGCATTAAAAGATATCATTTTTCAGTTCTAATCTTTTGTTATATTTTATAGCAATGATAATAATTAGAAAAAGAAATAGATTTTCAAAAAACTCCCCAACAACAAATGTTCAGCATTTGTTTCCATGACAATTACGTCAACAATGTTGTTATTTAAAAAAAAAATTTAAAAAATAAAATTTTGAAGTATCTGATAAAGCTGTAACAGGAAAACATGTCATCAGAATAAATTGTTATTTTCAACAAATTGGATTCTTTTCTTTTTCTTTTTTTTTCTTTCTTTTCTTTTTTTCTTTTTCTTTTTTCTTTCTTTTCTTCTTTTTTCTTCTTTTCGTTTTTTTTTTTTTTTTCTTTTTCTTTCTTTTTCTTTTTCTTTTCTTTTTTTGTTTTTTTTCTTTTCTTTTTCTTTCCTTTTTTTCTTCGTTTTCTTTTTCTTTTTCTTTTCTTTTCTTTTTCTTTCTTTTTTCTTTTTTTCTTTTTCTTCTTTCTTATCTTTTCTTTTCTTTTCTTCTTTTCTTTTTTTTTCTTTTCTTTTCTTTTCTTTTTCTTTTTCTTTTCTTTTTCTTTTTTTCTTTTCTTTTTTATTTTCTTTCTTTCTTCTTTTCTTCTTTTTCTTTTTTTCTTTTTTTTTTTTTCTTCATTTTCTTTTTCTTTTCTTTCTTTTTTTTTTCTTTTTCTTTTTTTCTTTTTCTTTTCTTCTTTTTCTTCTTTTCTTTCTTCTTTTCTTTTCTTTTTTCTTCTTTTCTTTTCTTCTTTTTCTTTTCTTTTTCTTTTTTTCTTCTTTTTCTTTTTCTTCTTTTT
>CM042147.1:128967789-128977789 GCA_023376005.1 Doryteuthis pealeii
GATATATATATATATATATTTGTGTGTGTGTTTTCTTGATGGTGAAAACTCGAGAAAGTGTGTCTTCAGTAGCTCCTAGTCTAATCCATGTTAAGAGCCGGATTTCCTCAGAGATTAACTCAAACTAATCTTTCTTTATCTTAACAGTCAATACATTCGTATTGTTGTAAAATCTACTATATGGTGTATTTATCTGTATTATTTGCTTCCACTTTATATACAGATAGACACACACACATATAGCACACATAGCACAAACACACACACACACACACACACACACACATATATATATATATATATATATATATATATATATATATATATATATATATATTCTGTGTACAGACGTGGAAAAAAAGGAAAGATAAACCGCCTGCATGATCAACAACAAAGGTTAAATGAGGAAGGACTCTGCGGGTCGCCCCACTTCCTGTCCTGGGGTGAAGAATTTGATAAAGTCTGTGTTTGTACAAGATTTGGCAACAGACAAAAGACAAATACGCAGACCATCGTCGGCATCCTCTGATTCAGATCAGAAATGTCCACAAATTCTTCTGATAAACCTGGGGACATAATAAAAAGTCAATCTCCAAACGTTTCAGTCGATTGTCTTAAATCTCATGAAATTCCACACATACATACATACATATATATATATATATATATATATATATATATATATATATATATGTGTGTGTGTGTGTGTGTGTGTGTGTGTGGCATTTCATGAGATTTAAGATAATCGACTGAAACGTTTGGAGATATATATATATATATATATATATATGTGTGTGTGTGTGTGTGTGTGTGTATTGGAAGATTATGTGCATAATTAAAATCATACCTAATTTGTTAATTAATTAATCATAATTAATTGAATTAGACGTGCATATCGGTTTAAATGTAAAGCGTAAACAAATCGAGAAAAAGTCGATATCTGTAAGTACATTTCAGCCTATTAGGCCTCATCAGCAGAGCTATAGACAGGGAAGTGCTTTGTGCGATTCGAACCCAGGCGGACACTCTAACCATTACACTAGCAGGCTTCTCCAGAATTTCTCGTTTCGCTTTACATTTAAACCGATATGCACACCTAATTCATTTAATTATAATTAATTATCAAATTAGGTATGACAAATCGAGAAAAAGTCGATCTCTGTATGTACATTTCAGCCTATTAGGCCTCATCAGCAGAGCTATAGACAGGGCAGTGCTTTGTGCATGATTCGAACCCTATCTGTCAGGCTGACAGGCGGACACTCTGACCATTACACCAGCAGGCTTCCCCAGAATGTCTCGTTTATTTTAAACTGATGTGTATATTGCACTTTTTGTGTGACTTATAGCACGACAGTATGAAGTGGACAAATAATGGCGATATATATATATATATATATATATATATATATATATATATATATATTGGTTGTGGATGTTGGAAAGGGGGGGAGTGATAGTAAGATTGTTAGAAGTGCATGTGTTTATTATTAGTAGTATTATTATCATTATTATCATTATCATTATTATTATGTGAGTGTGTTTAATATTGTTGTTGTTATTATTATTATTATCTTGTGATGTGTTATGCGGTGAACACGTGCATACATACATTGACAGGTACATATCAGCATGCATACTCACACGTACACAGACATATAGCCACACATATAGGCACGCAAACACACACATATGCGCCGGTACATTCATGCACGCACATACATACAAAGACATACCCATACATGCATATATATATATATATATGTGCATATGTACACAAACACAGTGATGCATATGCATATATACGCACACATACTAGAATATATACGTGATAGATTTTTTTTTGGGGGGGGTGTTTATATATATATATATATATATATATATATATATATATGTTGAAAAAATGAATATAGGAAAGAAAGTATAGAATGGATAATATAGGATGTTTTAATCAATTTTACTTACACGTGTTTCGGTCAGGAGTTTATCCATGTGCACATTATTCAACTATTATTATTTTTAAATAACAAATGAAATGAAATAATAATAATAGAAAAAATGTAGAAATATTCCGCACACAAAGAAAATTCGACTTTCATCAGAGTAAATCCTTATTTGAAATGAAATTCATTGGATATATATATATATATATATATATATATATATATATTATATATATATATATATTGGTAAGGATAAAGGAAAAGTGTACAAAAAGGAATAATTTAGAACAAATAGATGTGAAGAGAGATATTTCGTTCCGCTTTAAGTGGTACTTCTTCAGTCAACACATCACATCTACCCAACTCACATGCATGAATTGCTTGCCGTCTGGCCAACCAAATCCTCACAAACCATTCCCTTCCATCCTGAATTACTCACCAAACCCTCCCCCCACCACTCATTTTCTCTTTCTATAAATACAAGTACAATGCTTTAATAAATTGACTGAAGTAGTACAGCTTAAAGCGGAACGAAATATTTATCTCCGCATCTATGTTTTGAGTTATTCCTTGTTGTTTACCTTCACTCCAACGCTCCTATCTTCTTACACACACACACACACACACACACACACACACACATATATATATATATATATATATATATATATATATATATATATATTACATGGGTTTTTTTGTGACCATGGGTTTCATGTTTTAACGCATTCGTCAGACAAATGCATTAAAACAGGAAACTCAGGGTCACAATGCCCCATGTAATATATATATATATATATATATATAATATATATATTGTGTGTGTGTGTGTGTGTGTGTGTGTATATATATATAATATATATATATGTATATATATATATATATATATATATATTATACGTATATATATATATACATATGTATATATAGATAAAAGGATATGAAAAAACACAATGCTGTTAAAATGAAAATATTTTATATCATATTCATAGCTAATATTGAACAATATTTTGATTTATAAAAATCATCATCAGAGCTTGTTTTAACTCCGGACTCATCGAGAGAGAAGCTGAAAATAATTTGAATTCAAAACGAAAACATTGATGTTCCAAAATGCGTACAAGGCATGCGATCGTTTCGTCATTAGCATATCCAACGACATAATTGTATATCTTTAGTGTAACAGTTTTTGAAAGAAGACATATTTCAAATTCACAAATAGACAAATTCTCTTTTTTAAACAGGAAGAGTTTTAACCCGTTCATGGTCAGCCTGCAACGGATTTTTTCAGAAAAGAAATATTTTTTCAACTATTTTTTTTTAATGTAAAAAATATGAATGGTGTAAAAGTTTATTGGGATAATGTGAAATTTAAATTTGTTAGGAAGTATATGTCAGAAATGGTTATATGAAGGGGATTTTATGATTTCTGACTACAAATATCGCTAAATAAGGGGATATATTTTTTAAAAAGCCTTGTCTTTGGGGGATGGTTTCATGCGTGAGAATAACGCAAGATTCCATATGTAGTGTTCTATTGAGTTAATATTCTGGCACCCTTAAAACCAAAGGTATTGTTATGGTCTAAAATATGTTTAACTAGGGCGTTGTTTAGAAAACCTCGTTTAATATGATATCTATGTTCAGAGCCCCTTTTTGATATATATATATATATATATATATATATATATATATATTATATATATATAATGTAGTGTGTGAGGCAAGGATTGCCTGTTACGGGCTGGTCTCTTGAGTCATATGCTGTCTCATACTGACAGACGACCCCGTGAAAAACATGTGTGTGTACGAGTAAAAGTTGGGGGTCTCGCGTGTATATTTTATGCGACAGGACGTGTAAAAGCAAAGCTGGACTTCTGAGCCATTTGCGTGCTCACAACTGAACTTTGTAGAAATGGTTCTTCTGTGAACACACACACACACACACACACACACACATATATATATATATATATATATATATATATATATATATATATATATATATATATGGGAAGTAAATACACAAACGATTTATTTTGATATGGCTTTTTTAGCCGACAATTTTTGGGGGAATACGTGCTTAATTGAAGTCGTACCTAATTTTGAAAGTTAATTAATTAATAATTAATTAATTAGGCGGGCATACCTATTCATATGTAAGGCTAAGCAAATCGAAAAAAATCAATCTAATAGGCCGAAATGTACATACAGAGATTGATTTTTTTTAGCCTTACATTTGAATAGGTATGCCTGCATTAATTAATTAACTTTCAAAATTAGGTACGACTTCAATTAAGCACATATCCCCCCAAAATATATATATATATATATATATATATATATATATATATATATATATATATATATATATATTATCACCACTTCATACTAGCGTTTGCAAGATGAAAATAGTATGAATAAAATTTAACCCCCTATATTTAACACAATGAAACTTGCATAAAGGTTAATATTATCTTAAAATTATCTACGCGATATATGTTAGATGGGTATATAACAGTTGTTTTAGACGATCGTTGAGGGACAATAAAAGAAGTTTAGAAATTTGCATACTGAACTATCATAAATAAGGAGGGAGGCTCAGCACTAAAGTCATTCCCATCGTTATTGATGCAATAGGCATCATAGCTAAGAGATTCAAGATGTTCTTAGAGCAGCTCGGCATTTCATGTGAGATTGGCACTCTCCAAAAAGACAACAATCCTCTGGAAGTGCACATATTTGGAGAAAATTACTTAGTGTCTAAACTAATTAAACAAATGCTGACTTACGTACAATGACACTGGTAGTTGAGATCCACAGTGTGCGAAGCAAAGATGATGATGATGATGATGATGACAATAACAACGACGACGACACCAACAATAACAACAACAACAACAACAACAACAACAATAATAGTAAGGTCGTCGGGGTGGCCTAATGTCAGTATCAGCCAGACAGGCGAGGAGTCTATCCCCCTTTCAATAGCACGTCTCAGACGTTTAAACAATCTCCTCGGTCTGGCGCAAAAAAAAAGTAAAAAGGGGATAGACTCCCTCGCTGTCTGGCTGATACCGACTTTAGACCACTCCGACGACTTTACTGCGAACGTGAACAAAATCCTACATTCCTCTGTTGGAGGATATTTTTGTTGCTTTGATTTTATATATATATATATACATATACATTATATATATATTATATAAATATTGTCGGCTGAAAATAGCCATATCACAAACATCGTCTGTTTGTTTACTTCTCGTAAGTTCGTGTAGAGGTCACTTAAGAGGAATATAAATACCTACTCCTTAACAAAACGAAGAAATCTGCTAAGTCCGTTTGGTGTGGTGGTAAGACGCTTGACAAGTCAGCTTGACAATCAGGTTTCGAATCGCGCACGGGGCGGTCTTTGTATCTATAGCTCTGCTGACGAGGCCTAATAGGCCGAAATGTACATACAGAGATTGATTTTTCTCGATTTGTTTAGCCTTAAATTTAATAGGTAATCCCGCCTAATTAATTAATTATTAATTAATTAACTTTCATAAATTAGGTTCGACTTCATTTAAACACATATTCTCCCAAATATATATATATATATATATATATATATATATATATATATATATATAAAGTAAGTAAAGTCGTCGGGGTGGCCTAATGTCAGTATCAGCCAGACAGCGAGGAGTCTATCCCCTTTTCAATAGCACGTCTCAGACGTTTAAACAATCTCCTCGATCTGGCGCAAGTAAAAAGGGGATAGACTCCCTCGCTGTCTGGCTGATACCGACTTTAGACCACTCCGACGACTTTACTGCGAACGTGAACAAAATCCTACATTCCTCTGTGGGAGGCTATTTTTATTGCTTTGATTTTTATATATATATATATATATATATATATATATATATATATATATATATATATATATATAAAGTAAGTAAAGTCGTCGGGGTGGCCTAATGTCGGTATCAACCAGACAGCGAGGGAGTCTATCCCCTTTTCACTAGCGCTAGACCAAGGAGATTATTTTAGCGTCTGAGGTGGAGCGCCACACCTACCATCAGCTCCTTACTTTACCGCACAGATCCCTGTGCTACTCATAACGCTGAGTTAGCAAGGGCCAGTATCGAACTAGGAACCTTGTGGTTCCTAGCCGAACGCTCTGCCGACTGAGCTAACCCGGCCCTAGCAACAAATATATATGTGTGTGTGTGTGTGTGTGTGTGTTGCTCTGATTATATGTATATATATATATATGTTGCTTATATGTATATATATATATATATATATATATATATATATATATATATATATATATATATATATATCAACTGGTAAAATTTGAAAGTTCAATGCTTTTTAAAATAAGCTCATCATCTTAGGCAAAGAAAAAAAAGGGAAAATGATATCCCGTTTTAGATTCTATCTTGAATCTATTCCCCAAGAGGAAAACAGCAAATTATACCAGTTAGCTTTACGTTTCTTTTCTTTTCTTTTCTTTTTTTTAAATTTACTTTTTTGTCATCAGATTTCTCCCAATAAAAGAATTGGCAATTTATTTCCGCGTTTTGCTTCAAAGTCTTAGGAAAGTGTTTACAGATTTATTTAACTGATTATTGGATACCTCCAAAAATAAGGGCCCTAAGTCATTTCTTGTAGAAAAATCGTCAACAAAAACCCTTCTTCGGTGACTCAACAGACCACCCGGGTTGCATTTAAAATAACTAACAATTTTCAAGTTTTGGCACCATAGCTCGCGAGTAGCCAAAATATCAATGTCAATTTGTGGCCCAGATCAACTTTTTTAGTCACCTGTTAGTAGCTGGGTGTATGAATAAGTATTTTTTTGTTTTTAATCAACTGAAAGTTTACTGAGAAACTCTCGGGAGTTTACGGGGATACTCTCGGGAGTTCTCGTTATGTTGTTTTTTTTTGGGTTTTTTTTAAATTTTATAATTTATACAATGCTTTAAATTTATAATAATTTATATAAGGCTTTAAGATTTATATAATGCTTTAAATTTATAATAATTTATATAATGCTTTATGAATTATATAATGCTTTACATACGAGATTACATTTCCGAGATTATGGGGATACTCTCGGGAGTTCACGATATATTTTTGTTTTGTTTTGTTTATTGTTTTTTTGTTTCTTTTTTTTTTTTGGGGGGGGCGTCTTCTTTTAATTTATATAATGCTTTAAATACGACAAAAAATGTCAATTTGTTGTCTAGCTCGATGTTTTTAGTCACCTGTTAGTAGCTGGGTGTATGAAAATTTTTTTTTTGTTTTTAATCAACTGAAAGTTTACGAAGAAATTATCGGGAGTTTACATGGATACTCTCGGGCGTTCACGTTATGTTGTTGTTTTGTTTTATTTTTTTAATTTTATAATAATTTATATAATGCTTTAAATTTATAACAATTTATATAAGGCTTTAAGATTTATAATGATTTAGTTAATGCTTTATAAATTATATAATGCTTTACATACGAGATTACATTTCCGAGATTACGGAGATACTCTCGGGAGTTCACATTATATATTTTTTTTAATTTATATAATGTTTTACATACGGCAAAAAATGTCAATTTGTGATCTAGCTGAAATTTTTTAGTCACATGTTAGTAACTGGGTGTATGAAAAAATATTTTTTGTTTTTAATCAACTGAAAGTTTACGGAGAAAATCTCGGGAGTTCACGTTATGTTTTTGTTTTGTTAGTTTTTCTAATTTATGATAATTTACATAATGCTTTCAATTTATAATAGTTTCTATAATGTTTTATCATGTATATAATGCTTTACATACGAGATTACATTTGCGATATTACGGGGATACTCTCGGGAGTTCACGTTATGTTTTTGTTTTGTTTTGTCTTTTTAAGTTTATGATAATTTATATAATGCTTTAAATCCATAATAGTTTATATAATGTTTTACACACACACACACACACACACACACACACACACACATATATATATATATATATATATATATATATATATATATATATATATATTGATGTAATGAATATGTAAGTACCTTGGTACCCCCTCACTATAATCTGATTGGACAGTGTCACGTATAAATATTCGACACTGTGATGGTACAAGCGCTCCAGCCTAAGCCTAAGCCTACCAGCCTAAACTTACTCGCCAGACTACCCCACGACTGCTCAGAAGACTACTGCTATTCGACGTACCAGCTACTACTGCGATAATATACCAAATACCAACTTCCTAATATATCCCTTAACCCGGATATATATATATATTATATATATATATTATATATATATATATATATATATATATATTGAAATATAATTATTTTATATTGTCATACAAAAATCAACAAGCCATAAATTACGATTAAAACAAATTTTGGCAATCACACATTATTCGTAGATAATCTTCCTTAGCCCTAAATATTTTTTTTACTTTAACGTGCTGGTAAAATCAGCGATGCCCATATAGTGTAAATATCAACACAATCTTTAACAGAAGGAGCACAGTGGTCAGAGTAGATAAGGCGTCGCAAATAAATGCGCGTTTTACGAAAGCGAGGCTAAGCCTCGTTGTCACAGAGACAAAGATGTCAGACTCAAACAATGGCGATTATACACTTTGTTTTATCTGGTTAGATTTTCGTTGTCTTTTTTGACGGGAGATAAGCCCATCCATATGTCACCTGAACACTCAAGTCTTTGCACATATTTACATAGAAAGTAGAGCAAAATAAAAATTGATAATAGAAAAAAAAAAAGAATTACGCTGCTCCAATCTGTGTCAAACCAACACTGCCCGTTTAACAGGTACATTGGTGATTTAGGAGACGTGCAATGGTTACCGTCTTAGAAAATAGACTGGGCGTTCCAAGTTCAAATTCTGGGAGAGGCAAAAATCCTTAGTGTGTTGATTTGTTTACTTTTGAGAGTTATAATGCTGGTCATTTCTTAGTAGAATTCTAATGCTATTTCTATGTATATTTTGATTTTGTTTTGGCCAAAAACAACGTAACACTTGGCCTTTTGATCTGATACCAACGCCCAAGCTTGACCTCTGTATTCTCCAAGGACACACGTATCACAGGCGAATTTATTTTTTGCAACTTTGAGAAGACGAATTCTGACAAAATAATCCTGTCTTGTTCACTCTCCGCCACCGTTTCTCGCTCTGTCCAAACGTCTCCTTTTATACTAGGTCTGGCCGAGATTTTCACACGTCACAACTCTCGTCTCGCCTGCCACGAGACTCGCGACCTACTAATCGCGGCCTCAAGGACACTCACGCTTTCACCCCCTTCACAACTCGTTTCGTGCCCGCCGCGAACTCGTCACATTTCACCTTCTCTGCTCCCGCTCACACATACAACATACCACTCGCTATCTCCTCGACCAACGGACCGTTGTTGGCTCATCAAAGGTTTGTGGGTTTTGCCGTTCGATCTCGCTACAGAAGTTTGACCCTTCACTACAGATTTTTAAATATCTTCGAATATAAATCAAATCTTCATAATTCTTGCACACACACACACAGTACTAACAGCCTTTAGAAAGCTATGTATACACCACTTCTTCCCCCGCCACCACAAACACACCTGCTATGGGTAAAAAAAAGGGGGGGGTAACCCTAATCCTCTCTAAGCTTGGTCAGCCAACTGATCTTGAAGTAAAACTTTAAATTCAAGCATGGTTGTATTTACCCAACCCATCCTCACGAGAAAAATACATACAGTTCGTTTGAATTCAGTTTTCCTTTTTCTAGACTGGTTAGGTTAGGTTTATTGATTTTAACGGCATATCAACCCATATTGCTTCAAGTATTCTTATCCAATACTAATAATTCGCACGCAATTATATTGTTACAAGTATTCGTATCTTATATTAATAATTTTGTAGGAAGCGCGTGGTGTAATGGTTAAAGTCATGGGAAATGGACTCGTCGCCCAGAGTTCAAATCCTGGACGTGCTAATTGCATTTCACTTAGCGCTAATACCCTTGGGAAAGGTATGAATTCTACTCTCCCTCCAGCTATGGGTAA
>CM042147.1:128987789-129002789 GCA_023376005.1 Doryteuthis pealeii
GTCACATCAGGGAAATTAGTGTCATTTTATACTGAAGTGAAAGTGACATATCTTAAGTAATAAAACTGCATGTACATTTACTCGTTTCCTTTTACTAGTTCAAAATAATAAAAAAACACCCTCCGGGCGATGTAAAAATAGATTTTTGAAACATATTGCCTGAGGGGTGGGAGTAAAAAATTCAGTGTCAGCGAGTTTGTACCCTAAGTAAGTAAAATCATCAAATTCATTAAAGGATAAAAAAAATAAAACAATTTGAAATGTAAACTTTAAATATGTATTAAAATAAAACAAACTATATAGAGATATATAATACCAGTCATGTATTTATTAAAACTTGTTTTAAAAAACAATGAGGACTGTCTAATGTTGCATGTTCAAATTTTGAGTGTATTTATTCTATGTTATGACGATTTTGGGTAATGTGACGTAAGCAGTGACGTAATTTTTGTTGCAGACAAAAACCGGAAGCGAATCTCCATTATAAATAGATTTACTTCTGGTAAATTGGCAATTTTACCATGGTCGGTAATTAGTTCCAGAGTGTGCATGAGTGTCTGTTCTCGATTAGAGGAGTTTGTGAACTCTGAAGGTTCTGGCCTTATATGCTGAACCAAGGGTCATACCACCGGCGTGCGTCGCCCTGACGAGCCAGATATGCCAATGTTTCTAAAAACATTTTGTACTCATTGAACCTCTGAGACTGACCGAAATCTTTTTGTTTGATTGGCTGATTGGTTGGTTTTACAATATTTCAACCCTTGTTCCCCAAACTATTATATGATTTCACTGAATTATTCCTACTTAATAATAATCTTTTGTTTGACAACTTTTATAGGATTTCTAGTATTCCGTTCTAATAGGAATAATATTCAAAGATATCTATTTGACCCATAGATGATACCTTAACTTGCACTACCACTCCGAGTTTGAGTGGGCCCGAGATCAATATCAATAAAGGGGTAACTTCACAACCAAAACACCAGAATCGTATTTTCACTGCCTTAAGCATCACGAGTCGCCACCCACCACCAACAGGTGGCCCTATTGTACGGGGTCTTTCCCCTCTGCAGAGGTATAGTCGGTGTATTCAAAAGCCTCAGCCGACAGGGCTAATTTAATGTTAGCAAATGCAAAAAATGTAAAATAATGAGTCTGGTTCAACCACTCCGAATCAAAGTCGACCTGGGAGTAACAGCAACAAAAAGATAACACTAGATTGCATAAAACTCCAGAACCGTAAATTTACCACCGATTGCAATTTGGTGTGAGTAAAAATAGTAACAGTAAAAAGAACTAAGGTCTTTACTACCGCTCCGAGTCAGAGTCGACCTGGGAATAATTGCAACGAATGGATACTCTTCATTGGACAAAACTATTTAATATTCACCCCGAATGCAATTTAGTATTTGTAAAGGCAGATACTTTTTTTTAAACTGAGGCCTGTACTACCACTTCGAACCAGAGTCGACCTGGGAGTAATGGCAACAAAAGGGTGACTCCACATTGCCCAAAACTCTAGAACTACAGGTTCACCGCCAGATACAGTTTAATATTAGTAAAAGCAAGTACAGTAAATAAAGATCTGAGGTCTCTACAGGGTATATTTAGGAGTAATGGCAACAAAGAGGTCACCCACTTAAATACTGAACAAGCCCAGCGCTTCTTAACTTCGGTGATCTGTCGGTAACTGGTGCTCACCAACGTGACCTGGCCGTTAGTAAAGGACACTGATCTAACTTTGTACAACGAGGATTCTTTGAATTGAATTGAAATAGATTACTAAGTTGGCCTGAGCCTATTATAGTAGTGACCACCCCAAGCGGAGATTTAAGAAGTTTGAATTCAGAGTTTTCCTTCTCCTAGACTGGTTACCTAACTCCGCATTACCAGCCTGCCCTACTATTTACTCATAGCTGGAGGGAGAATATTTGAATTCATACCTTTTACAATGGTGTTAGCGCAATGTGAACTGTGGCTTCGTCCACGAATTGAACTCGGGTCGACGAGTACCATTTCCTACCACTCTAACCAGTACACCACCGCGCTTCCGATTCCATAAGTTCGTTTTATTTATTCATTTATTTGTTTCTGTCTACGATCTTTTTCTTTTGTCCGCCTACATACGCTGACATAATTTGCATGCGCTTACATAGGTCTCCAGCTGCCAAAAACTCTTTGACGGTGAATGATAGACAATGCGCCAATTACTGCCAAACTGGCTTTTTATCGGCTGACTCGGATACGTTAAGCTGTTCGTACACAATTCTCAGGTCATCATCTAACTGTCACTTGTTAAAACGTCATCATCATCCTTATTGGCCTTTCGTCCCTTCTGCCACACCCCGTTTCACCTCAGACAGAATTGGAGGCTTTCACAGACAAACGAACAACAACAACAACAACAAAAATAAAAGAATAAATAAAAAAAAATAAAAGAATATTTATTCATTTCTTCTTTCCTGTTTTTATTTATCACCGTTCTCGCAACACAAGGTCGAGTTTAGTGTGGGGACCCGCACGCGTACGTTTCGCTAGTTCCAAATATTTTTCCTTGTCCCGTCGGCATTTTTTTTTTTTTGGGGGGGGGGGGCATTTACCTTTTTTGTCTTTATATAGATAGATAGATAGATAGATAGATAGATAAAAGGGTATGAAAATATGATGACAATAGTTCGGTTTATAAAAAATCATCATCAGAGCAAGGTCGAGTTTAGTGTGGGGACCCGCACGCGTACGTTTCGCTAGTTTCAAATATTTCTCCTGTCCCGTCGGCATTTTTTTTGGGGGGTGGGGGGGCATTTGCCTTTTTTTGTCTTTAGATAGATAGATAGATAGATAGATAGATAGATAGAAGGGTATGAAAATATGATGACAATAGTTCGATTTATTAAAAAAAATCATCATCAGAGCATAATGATAATTAGGTCCGTTTTTAGATGTAAATGTTTTTAATCCGGACTCATCGAGAGAGAAGCAGAAAATAATTTAAATTCAAACCGGAAACATTGTTTTTCCCCAAAAGCGTGTAAGCCATGCGATCGCTTTGTCTTTGTTCATTCGCTGCGTGTTTCGCTAACGTCATGTACATTTCGCTACATTGTATTTCTTCAGTGTAACAGTTTTTTTGACAGAAAAAGAAATATTTCAAATTCAAAAACAGAAAAAATTCTCTTTTTCAAAAAAAGAAGGGTTTTAACCCGTTCATGGTCGGTTAGTAACGGATTTTTTTCAGAAAAGAAATGTTTATTTAATTATTTTTAAAAAATATTTTTTATGTAAAATATGAATGGTGTAAGGGTGTATTGAGATAATGTGAATTTTAAATTTGTTAGGAAGTGTATGTCTAAAATGGTTATGTGAAATGGATTTTATGATTTCTGAGTACAACTGCCGCTAAATAAGGAGATATATTTAAAAAGTCTTGTCTTTGGGGGATGATTTAATGTGCGAGAATAACGCATGATTCCATAATTCTACATAGTGTTCTATTGTGTATGTTAATTAATATTTTGGCACCCTTAAAATCATATGGTTAGTGGCTATATGTTTTATGTTTTATAATATTTTCTATAATAAAATGTTATAAAAATATATTCATTTTAACAACATTGTGTGTTTTCATACCCTTTTATCTATACATATACCGTCGGATTCATTTCCTTACTCTTAACTCTTTAACTATTAAAAGTAATAAAAGAATTCATCATTCGCATCTGATGATTTGGGAGAGTTAGACACTTTGTCTAAGCTTCTTGAAATAGACTATAATGCAAAACTCTAAGTCTTTTGTTATATTTTTACTTATATATATATATATATATATATATATATATATATATATATATTATATATATATATATATATATATATTATATATATATATAGTTGTTTTTCTCTCTACCACGGTTTCGGTGTTCAAGGTACACCTTCCTCAGGAGAACTAAAACATTATATGTAGCTAATATTATATATACTTGCCTGGTTTAAGATTATTTTTTAGTTCTGCTGAGGAAGGTGTACCTTGAACACCGAAACCGTGCTAGAAGAAACACTTTTCTACAACTACAAATGCTACATATTTTCAAGATATATTGAGCCCTTTTGGATTAACTACGTATGCTACTACAATGAAAACGTGGTAGTAACTTTTTGATGAATATATATATATATATATGTGTGTGTGTGTGTGTGTGTGTGTGTAAAGAAAAGAAACCATATATGTATATATAGGCATAAATATGTATATACATATACATACACACACATATGTGTGTGTGTGTGTGTGTGTGTGTGTGTGTGTGTGTGTGTGTGTGTGTGTGCTGAATGCACCACTACCCTTATTAGTTAACAATAGTAAAGTAAGCTTGTTATTAAATGATTATTAGTTTTTAGAATCTAAAAATATGAAATATAAAACTTATAATTAGGCGTTTCATATTCTAAATGAAATATATCTATTAATTAGGTATCTAAATAGTTGCTCTCAATGCGCATATGGATGGCCCGAACGGTAATACCTATTTCAAAGAATTTCGATTTATTTTCATTGAATCAGATTAATTGAAACGATTCAGTAATTCAAAAGAAAGAATTCATTGATTAATAAATCAATACTGAATTTTTTTTAAATCAGATAATTCCCTGACTTTTGGTAACCTTTTTTTCTATCAATCCGGGTAGTTATCGGCCATCGTATTTTTCAACAGTTCTCTCGCTGACTTTTGTAAACGCAAGATTATTTTTTAACTCTTTAGTTTTTTCTGTGTGTTTCGAACAATAAAAAAGATATTTAATTTTATTTAAAATCAAAACTTCGTCATTTTTCTGTACATAGTGTATTTAATTTCTTTTTTTTTTTTCTTTTTTTTTTTTTTTTGCAATTGATTTCTAAGGATAAACTGTTATAAGTCTTAAAATCTTAAATAATCTAGGTGTTTTAGTCCGTAAATTACTTCACACAAAGCGCCCATTTTGGTCAATTGTTTAGCAGAATTTAATTGTTTAAAATGTTATTAAAAATAAACTACATGTGTAATATTATTTTGCTTTTGTTACATGCTCATTATGTTACTACTTTTTGACTTAAACAAAAATTTGACCCTAAATAATCGATTTAATTAATTCTTATTAGTTTTTAAAATAAAAATGAGCACAGGAATTGGTTGTACCTAATTAGTAGATAAAACAAAATCGTCCATCATCATCCTGTCCCTATCACTCATTGCCCCTGGGAGGTCCTCCGCGCAGTATCCAGTATCCGCGCAGAGCTGATCTATGTACGTCTTTGCTGGGCGACCCACTCTGACGCGCCCATGTGTTGGCTTCCACAGAAGAACGTCCCTTATGAGCTCATCCTTGCTTCTCCCGCAGTGCCCAGCGTGTCTTGTTCGCCTCACACGGATAGTTTGTGTGATATGGGGCAGTAATGCACGCATAGGAGAGGCATGCGCTGCTTTAAACTAATTATCAGTGATATGGAAATCCGATCTTGCTGACAAATTAAAGCGAAAATTCTTCCAAGCCGTAGTTGTGTCTGTGTTACTGTACGGCTACACTACCTGGACTCTAACAAAGTGCCTAGAGAATAAGCTAGAAAATGTTGCGTGCAATATTAAACAAGGCGTGAAAACAACACCCGATGAAAACAAAATAATTAAAGATAAAACATAATAAAAAGAAAAGAAAAGATAAATAAAAGAAAAAATACAAACAAGACTATTAATAATAAAAAATAAACAACTTAAAAACAAGAATATACAAAGAATAAAAGATGATAAAACAAATATATAGAAAAACAAATTTTATTAATTTATATATAAATATAGATGAGGGATTTATCTCTAACTTTTGAAATATCGAATTCAAAGCAGCTTTACTCCACTTAAAAATTGAGTTCGTGTCACACCCTGCCCGTGACGGATAAATACATACTCCATGTAAATGCAATGGGGGGGGGTCCAGTCTGGGAATTTGGTCCACTGGAACTAGGTTTGAAGATTTTGATATATATATATTATATTATTTTTTTCTCTTTCGTTTCTTTTATCTCTCTGGTTTCTATTTTCTTATAGCTTTTAAAAATGGCCGTGAAAGTTCTCCAGGTATACATTCTGATCAGACAGAATCTCCGAGGAGTGACTGTGTGTGAGTGATTGAGATAGATAAGAATAGATTGGGATAAAGAGATATGGATGAAGTAGGGTATATATATAGATAGCTAGAGAGAGAGATAGATAGATAGATAGAGAGAGAGAGAGAGAGAGAGAGAGAGAGAGAGAGAGATTGGAATACTTTGAGAAAGTTTGATGTAGATAAGAATTGATTGAGATAGGTTGATCAGATTGACATATATAAATAGATATGGACATACCAAGATAGAGACTATTTATAATATATTTAGATAGATAGATAGATAGATAGATAGATAGATAGATAGATAGATATATAGATAGATATGAGCGTACCCAGATTGATAGATAGTATGAAACAGATTGATATAGATAGATAGGGAGGGTAAGATATAGTGAGAGATTGATAGTCAGGCATCAATGTTAGTATGAACAGATCGTGATAGATAGATAGATAGATCGATAGATAGATAGATCGATAGATAGATAGATGAGAAAGCAAGTACTCGTGAATACGTGTGCATATTTTATACTATAGATTTTAAAAGTTTGTCCCGTCTTTCACTTTCCAATTTATTCGTTCTTATAAATTGTTGTTTACAAAAGAGGAAATGTTTGTTTATTTCTGGCTTACTTCAGTATTCGCCTTCCAAAACGCTTTGCAAAACTCGTGGTGATACACAATTCACGAAGCTCCCCCCTCTCTCTCTCTGGCTCTGTCTGCCTGTCTGTCTGTCTGTCTTTCTTTCTTTCTTTCTCTCTCTCCTCCCTTTCTCTCTCTTTCTCTCTATCTATCAATCTATCTCTTTATCAATTTATCTATCTATCTCTATCAATCTATCAATCTACCTATCTATCTCTTCCCCCAGCCATTCAACCTCTCTCTCCCCGTCTCTCTATCTCTCTCTCTCTCTCTCTCTCTCTCTCTCTCTCTATATATATATATATATATATATATATATATATATATATATATATATAATATATATATCCCACACTCCTATCTCTTTTTCTTCCCCCAGCCATTGAAACTCTCTCTCTCTATCTATCTATCTCTATCTCTCTATCAATATATCTATCATATCTATCTTTCCACCAGCCATTCAAGCCTCTCTCCCTCTCTCCCTCTCTCTCTTTCTCTATCCCTTCCCCCAAGCCATTTACCCCCTCTCTCCTTCTGTCTGTCTGTCTGTCTCTTCTCTTCTATGTATTTATCTATCTCCCACACTCCCATCTCTTTTTCTTCCCCCAGCCATTGAAACCTCTCTCTCTTTCTCTCCCCCCCTCTCTCTCTCTCTCTCTCTCCTCTCTCCTCTTTCCCCCCTCTCTCTATTTATCTACCTCCCACACTCCTTTCTCTACCTCTCTCCCCCCAGTCATTCAAACCTCTCTTTCTCTCTCCCCCTCTCTGCTTTCCCCCCTCTCTCTCTCTCTCTCTCTCTCTCTCTCTCTCTCCCTCCTCTCTCTCTCTCTCTCTCTCCGACTCCTTTCTCTACCCCTCTCTTCCGCCAACCAATTCAACGTGATGTGTGTGTTTTTCCGCTTTGATCTAGTCCGCAGCAAAGCCGATTAATGTTACGTCATCGTCCCCCCCTCCTTCGCCCTTGTCTCTGTGGTTTCTGACTCAGTCCGTCCGGAACGCCACAAAAAAGAGCGACAATTGCAGAAAACATGTTTTGATATATGCCTAGCTGTTTATCTGCAGACACAACATGCACATTGATGCCTGACTATCAATCTCTCACTATATCTTTCCCTTCCTCCCCTCTCTACTTCCTCCCTACCTGTCTATCTATCTATCTATCTATCTATCTCTCTCTCTCTCTCTCTCTCTCTATATATATATATATATATATATATATATATATATATATATATATATATCTGTTTTATACTATCTATCTTGGTACGTCCAAATTTATCTATCTATCTATATCAATCTGTTGATATTATCTACCTATCTTTAAACTGATTGTTTATCAACCCTTAATTACCCAAGCTCCTTAATTATAACACAGTAGGGAGATTCGTCTAGGAATCACAACGTTCTTGGTTCGATACCGGACCTCGCCAACTCAGCGTATGAGTAGCACAGGGATCTGTGCGGTAAAGTAAGGAGCTGATGGTAGGTGTGGCTCCCCACCACAGATGTTAAAATAATCTCCTTCGTGTAGCGCTAGTGAGAAGGGGATAGACTCCCTCGCTTTCTGGTTGATACTGACATTAGGCCACCCCGACGACTTTATTTAATTTTTTAGGGCAAAGATGGTAGATGGCACACAAAGATGTTAGACGGCACGCAACCACCCACATATGTCATCACCTTCTGCCCAGTATGTTCGGCACACCATCCACCGAGGTATGTTAGCACACCCATTCACCCAGGTGTTCAACAACCTGGCTACCCACCACAGTACAGATTTGCTGCTGGTGAGTTCTGGTTTCTTTTTTTTTTTTTTTTTTTTTTTTTTTTTTTCTTTTTTTTTTTTTTTTCGCCATTGAAACACATGTACGAGATTAAGGAGAATTCGGACAGCTGATGTTGATCCCGAATTAGATTTTTAACAGGCTGTCCCGGAAAGAAGAAGGGATTCCGGGATAAGTGTGTGAGGTCTCAAATAGTCTGCTTTAAAAGGGACTACATTTCCCTGTCCTATATATATATATATATATATATATATATATATATATATGGTATTTGTAGAAAAGGTGACTTACCGGTGAAACAGGTCACAATGGTTAGTTGATGTAAGATTCACAATGATAAGGCAGCGATATAACAAATATAAAGTGCTCAATACGTTGGTAGAGCAAATTTATTATGATAATGGTACACAGTAATAACCTACTCGAGTTTCACCATAAGGATCTTCAGGATTAAATCCACTGGATTAATCAAGATATTGATTAATTGTAGTTGATTGCATGTGTGTATTTTTTTTTTTTGCGACAAACGGTTGGTTACAGGACCGCAGTCAAAGAACGCCGATTCAAGATTCGAAAATTCAATTTTGTTAGTATTAAATCTCTAGACATATTCCGGTTAGAACTCGTATATTCTCTTCCCACCACAGAACAGATTTGTTTCCCAGTGACTTCTGGCTTTTTCTCTGAGTCACCACTGAAATGCCATGGGCTAGATTAAGGAGAATTCAGGACAGCTGATGTAGATCCCGAATTAGATTTTCACAGGCTGTCATGAAAAGAGGAAGGGATTCGGGGATAAGTGAGTGAGGTCTCAAATAATCTGCTCTAAAGAGGAATAAAGAGTACCTGTCCTATATACGTATTTGACGACATATAAAGACGCACCCCCATTTCAGCAGGACAGATTCAGGAAAAAATTTGGTAGTGTATTTAAGCATATATTGTTGAAAATAGTCTAGCTGTGCATTACACAAGCAGGAACATAGCTGTATAAATGCAATTTGGCAGTACAGGCAAGCAATAAGCAGTTTAGGGTAGGTAAAAGTACTGAGCGTAAGCTGGGTTAGTGAGCATCATAGAGAAGATTAGCCTAGGCCTACGAGAGGTCTCAAACTTCAAAACTTCAAATAAGAGATTAGGGTAGGTAATAAAATAAGGATGCATGGAGTTTAGGGTAGGTAAAAGTACTGAGCGTAAGCTGGGTTTGTGAGCATCATAGAGAAGATTAGCCTAGGCCTACGGGAGGTCTCAAACGTCACCTAAGATGTATAAGACGCAGGGCAATTTTTTGAGCCAAAATTATGGGAAAAAAGTGCGTCCTATATGCCGTCAAATACGGTAAGTTTTTTGTGTTTTTTGTTGTTGTCTTGTTTGTTTTGTTTTTTTTGGATTTTTTGTTTTGGTTTTTGTTTTGTTTTTTGGGGTTTTTTATATCAGTTTTCTAGATATATTCTGGTTAGAATTCGTATATTCTCTAAGAGTAGAAATAAATAAAAAATCAAACTGCTTCGAAATGTCGATCCATTTAAACGTAAACATCTTTTTAAAAGCTTGAAATTATTGAGTCAATTGACGTGTCGGATAATTACGAATGGCAAAGTTTTATATAATACGCCTTCTCGTTCTTTTCCTCGATCACATCCTCTTTTTGTTCTGGTTACACATTTAAATAACGAGATTTTGATGAGCAAAAATCATGTTTTTTTACTTGTTCCCATCGGAATAAAAAGTGTCAGGTTGATACAGATACATCGGATGTTTCTATTTATCTATCTCAGTTTGTTCCTATATATATTATATATATATATATATATATATATATATATATACGTTTTAAAAAACGAATGGCTTAACATTTCCGACTGCAGTTTCTCGCCGTACGCGAATCTTCAGGGATTTCCCTGAAGATTCGCGATACGGCGATAAACTACAGTCGGAAATTTTAAGCCATTCGTTTTTTAAAACTTATATTTAGCTCTTTATATTGAGCACTTTTAAAATCGTTTTTTTAAATAAAATCCAGAAGTAAATATATTTGTTTACTTGGTGGATTTAAAGTTAACTGTGATATATATATATAATATATATTATATATATAATATATATATATATATACCATTCCCTACCTTTACAATGACCCACCCCTATCTCCACTAAACCCAGCGTATATGACACAACACATTAACTTCCACTACCAACCTAAACATTCCCTGTGGCATCGGCAACTGACCACCCCTTCCAATTCACAATCTCCAGACTTGTTAGTGTGAGAACAGCATCCTTTAACACAAGAACTCAATCCACTGTCCTGAAGAAGGTCTGACTGACCGAAACATTATAACGTCGACACCACTACATATAATAAATATCCATTCAGTACTACATCCCGTGTTTGTCTAACTTTCTCCACATATATCCATATATATTTTTTTTAAAGTTAATTAAAAGACATTTGAACCAGAAGATGGTTTTCATTCTATAATTGAATATGCCACGTGACCAGTACATTTTCATTACTTTACTTGGAGCATATCAACTCCTCTGGAAAAACAAAAAAAAAGGGGAACCACTCTGAATGAATGTTATCTGCTAATTAATCTACCTATTATTTTCCCATTGAACTAACTGTTATAGGTGATATAACCTATAGACATAAATGGAATGCGCCGACGGCTACTATAAGTAGCAGGAACAATTGTGGCTTGACACGAAGCAAATGCGAGTCAGCTTGTAACTGTATTGGTCGGACGCAATCTCCACTTTCTTTGCTGTAATTTCTACTCCTTTTTGTTCAATACATTTGTATCCATTGTTACCAGTCGTTTGTCTTATTTTTTACCCTTAAAACCCCACAACACTAACCCTAAACCCTAACCCTAACTCTAAACGCTAACCCTAACCCTAAGCCCTTTTTTTTCATAGTAGATCAATAAATAAATAGATAATTTGTAAAATTCATTCAGAGTGGTTTCGCCCTTTTTTTAGGTTGGATTTATAAGAAATAACCGATTCTGGTTTGTGTATATACCATTTGGTTATCGAAATTTAATTTCTTCCACAATTCCCAGTGATGTCTAGTCTTGTATCCCCATTTGTGCTAGTTTGCTGCATTCGCTTATTATGTAATCAACGGTTTCGTGTGTCTCCATATATTTCAGTTGAGTCTAATTTATTTTCGCTTTGATTTAATTGGTCTTATGGAATTATTTTATGCTATCGTTATAAGAGATTCCGTTTCTCTTTAATTCGTCGTTTGAAGTATTCGTGAACAATTTAATCTAGTTGGTTTAATTCCTCCCAAATAAGAAGCGCCTCTGACATGTGATACATCTAGTCTATTCAGATTAGTTTTGATTTCGTCCAAGATTCAAGAAGAGGGCTTTGTGCTCCTGGCGATACAGCTGAATAAATTATGAGATTGATGAGGTTAGGATTCAATTTTGATGTTGAAAATAAAAGATATCTTCAGTTGGGCTTTTTAATGACCCATTAGAAAACACAACTGGAGATATCTTTTCTTTCAACCTCAACAATGTGTCATTTTTCATTTTTCTTAAATGGATCTTGGAAACACTCTTGATGATAAGATTTTTTTTTCTATTGCAAAGGGAGATAATTTTGTTAAACAATTATTTTTTACCGAATCGAGAATGTGTTGGTTTTTTGTGGATATAAGGTGTGTGCCAGACGGCTACTTGTACTTATAGACTCGCCGACTGCCATGTGACCAACCTATTGTCCAATCACTGGCAGTGCTCTGCTGCTGTTATTATTATTTATACTGGCTGATTCTAATCTTAGCTCATTACTACTTGGATCTTCTTGGACGACGGACCAAATGATTCTATATCACAGGACTTATTGACTTACCAAAGGATTCTGTATCACAGAATTTATTCACTTACCAAAGGATTCTATAACTCGGGACTTACTTACTTATTTACTTTAAGTTCTTTACAACTGGCCAAGAATGGCGGCCAGATACTTAACAGAATGAAGTTTGGAAAATGTCAGGCTGGCTGGTTGGTTGGTTGGTTGGGTTTTACGGCATGTCAACCCGTTGGGTCATTCTATGACGAAGACGTTTTTCTTTTATTCATTCTTGATAGATTCTCAATTTGTTTTAAACACATTTTTTCTATTTGATCCATAGATGGGAACCTAACAGGTACTACCACTCCGTGTCAGAGTGGACCTAGGATCGATGATGATAAAGGGTGATCGACATTCCTCAGATTTCCAGAACTGAAACCTCACCATCAGTTAGAGTTTAAAGTCATACCCAGGACACGAAGACCCTCCGCCACCGCCTTCTAGCACATATATGATAAAAAGGACTAGGACTTGCCATAAGGGCATATAGGTGCTAAGGCTTAATGGGACCAGCCGATTGATCGGATGGGGGGCTCTCCGATCGCCCATCTAGCTAGAGTAAGGATCGAAGTGGACTGTTGCGTGTCATGGACTGCTCAACCACCAGGGTTCAATCCTTAAGCATCACGAGTGGCCACCCACGGCCAACAGGTGGCCCCATTGAGGCCGGGGGGTCTTACCCCTCTGCAGATATGCAATCGGTGTATTCTAAACCCCTGGCGGACAGGGCTGAAAATATTAGGTTAATTTGTTTATGTCGCTGTCTAAATATGTATCTATGAGTCAAAATAAAGCCAGAATGTTCAACTATTAAATAAAATAATATTTTGCGTCTTATCTAATAAATTTACTACTAAATATAAAATCTAATTAGTTTATTTTCTGCTAAATATAATAAAAAAACATGGTGAACATCGTTGAGAAATGTGATAATGGGTAATTATATATATATATATATATATATATATATATATATATAATATGATATAATATAATAAAATAAATATACAAAGGTTTTGCATATCTATTTATTAGGTGACAAAGAAACATTCATGTCCATATTGGTTTCATGCGAGGCAATCATCAGGTGAAGATGTTTCAAATGCAAGGAAAAATCGAAAGAATTTCAAAAAATTCAGAAAATTCAATAGACATAGGATGTGTATGATTGGATAAGTGAGTATGTATATGGTGGTAATTTGAATGTATGTGAAATGTTTATGGACAGCATAAAGGTTGTGTATATATATAATATATATATAATATATATAATATGTGTGTTGTGTGTGAGTGTTATATATATATATATATATATTATATAATATATAATTAAAGAGGAGTAAAAAATAATCCGCATTTTTGGAATAAATATTTTTATCGTTGTCGCACTGCGTTCTACGCATATGTGCTTAGGGTTGGCACACTGTGGTGACGTGATCGATGTTTGAGCCTGATTGTGCCATTTTGCTTGCTATCTTTACAGTGTAAATATAACCGCTCAACTAGCAGTGTGGATTAAAGAAGTAGCCCTATTTCTCTGGGCATAGGGAGTGTCAAAGGCTGAAATTCTTTGGAGGCTTTGACATCATCAACGCATAGAAGTGTATACAACTGGATAAAGAAGTTTAAAAGTGGTCGAGGGAGTGTTTGTTAAATTGAGCTGAATAAAGACATCTTTAAAATATCCCTAGTCTTGTGTTCGTTAATAAGAACCAGAACGGATACAAAGATGAAGAAGACCCAAGAAGCAAGTTCAAAGAACCGTAACCTACCCAGAATACCAGATAGCAGATAGCTACATAGCATATCCGGCCAGCCTAGTCAAATAGATATAAGAAGTATAACATGGTAAGAAAAGAAGAAAGAGGTTATGCAATATTAAGAGCTCCATAGTTCTGGCCTTATGCTGGACTCGGATTCACTTTGTAAATAATATTATTTTTTGGATTGAACTGAATATCACAAATTATCGATTCATTGATCTTAATGGCATGCCAATACATCTCGGGTTATTCTGTGCATTAAGGTTAGGGAATGGCATTCATTGTACCTTCATATTTATAATTTTGTGTAATTGTATTAGTGTTGTTTTATTATTATTATTATTTGCACACGGACCTATCAAATACAGCTAATTTTTAAACATATCTATTGAACCTGTATATAGGATACTAAAAGCTACTACCATCCGAGTCAGAGTGAGTAAAAAGCAATGAAGGGATACTAAAATTGAGATTTTTGTCCCCAAAAAATAAGAGCTGACCTGTACTCGACTTATAGACAAGTACATGCGACATTTTCTTTATTTTTATTTGTTACTTTCATTTTATATCATTCTCTCTCTCTCTCTCTCTTCTCTCTCTCTCTCTCTCTCTCTCTCTCTCTCTCTCCTCTCTCTCTCTCTCCTCTAACAGGTAATACCACTCCGGGTCAGAGTGAACCTGGGAGTAAAGGGCAACGAAGGAGTACACCATTGTCCCAGATATACAGAAGGGCAGCCTCACCATCATATGCAGTCTATTTTCCCAAATTTGTGATTTTTATCAAAAACAAAAAGAAAAGGCCGATT
>CM042147.1:129007789-129035289 GCA_023376005.1 Doryteuthis pealeii
CCCAAAGGCTTGGTAAAAAAAACTGGGGGTAATTCCATATCAAGCCATCCAGAAAAAAATAAAATTTTCACTCACCCCCTTCGATTTTTCTTAAATTTGTTCCAGGTGTAAACTATGTTAACATTGGACGATTCCCAAAGTTTGAGCTTCCAATTCCAAAAATTGGCGATGTTATGTCGATTTTTAGTTCTCCATATTTAGTAGGGTTGGCGAAAAATGTCGACTTTTTTAAATCTATTTTTGTCTGTAAAATGAGTTCTAGATCTTCCGTACTACTAAAAATTGGTTTATAAAATCATTTTTGCCCATGAAATCCAAAAGATCATCAATAACTTAAAATTGGTTTTTGATGGCATTTTTGGATTCATTGGGCAAAAATGCTTTTATAGACCAATTTTTAGGAACAGAGAAGCTCTAGAACTCATTTTACAGACAAAAATAGGTTACAAAAAGTCACCATGTTTCTCGAAAAACCCCACCACTACCACCCACCCTTAAATTTGGAAAGCTAAAAATTGACATATCTCCGCCAACTTTTGGAATTGGAAGCTCAAATTTTTGGAATTGGCTAACTTTATGATAATCCACTCTTGGACAAAATTTCAGAAAAATTGAAAGGGGTGAGTGACATGGCCTGGATGATTTGACATGGAATTACCCTTAAGGCAAGGTGGGTGACATGGCCTGAATGATTTGACATGGAATTACCCTGGAGGAATTGGAAATCAGAAGAAAAATTGAAACCATCCTGACCACATCATTAACAATGATATATATATATATATATATATATATATATATATATATATATATATAGTTTATTTTTCGTAGATAGGGTCTTTCCATGTGTGGTTTAACCAAGCTGATGCAGGTAGACCATAAGGAGAGCTCAATGTGCCTAATACCAGTGAGTAAAAGGACAGAGCAAGATATTTAGTAAATGAAGAAAAACTCTAAACTTGCTTCATTACAATAATTTATTTCAACCGTATTAATACGGCATCTTCAGGTAATCACAAGAACATGACTCTTACTGAGAATTTCCCAAAGTAACATCTCTTTTTTTGCAGGTAGACCATAAGGAGAGCTCAATGTGCCTAATACCAGTGAGTAAAAGGACACTTTCAAAAGAGATGTTACTTTGGGAAATTCTCAGTAAGAGTCATGTTCTTGTGATTACCTGAAGATGCCGTATTAATACGGTTTGAAATAAATTATTGTAATGAAGCAAGTTTAGAGTTTTTCTTCATTTACTATATATATATATATATATATATATATATATATATATATATATATATATATACCTGCTAGAATACTCAGAAGAGTCGTGGAGGCCTGAGAAGGAGCATATACAAATTAATACAGTCAAATCGAAATATGTTTGCATCCGTCGGACCCACCCCTTATACCCCGCCATTACTCAAGACATTTTTCTCTGATTGACTATTTCCCATCTCCCACTGATCGTCTACTCGCCTCAATGATTTCAGCGTACCCGTCGACCTTACGCACAACCACTGATGGTTGGCGACAGTAAGGTTTTACACAACAGCATGGCATGTGGTAGAGGCGAACGATCGGGTAGACAAATGATCTGAGGGTTTAATACCATTTATTCAATGTGAGTGTAAGTTAACGAGTTAAATTGATTGATTGGTTGATTTTAATGGCACGACAATCTGTCTTGGGTTATTTTGTGTCACGAGGTTAGGGAATCGCGTTCATTGCATGTTCATATCTACATTTTTTGTGTAGTTGTTTCTTAAGAGACTTCTTTTTTTTTCTTTTTTTTTATACATACCTTTCCCAGGGGTATTAGACAGAAGGAAACCAAAAACAGCCTTGTATAGGAAAGTTTACCGACTAAACATATATATATTTACCAACCTCTCCGCACGAGCAGAATGCGACACAAGGTCAATTTATTAAGCGAAGTTTAACAGGTTTGAATTCAGAGTTTTCCTTCTCCTAGACAGGTTACCTAGCCATGGTTAAAGAGCTCCGTCTGCCCTGCTATTTACCCATAGCTGGAGGGAGAGTAGGATTCATACCTTTACCAAGGGCATTAGCGTCATGTGAAATGCAAATAGCTTCGTCCATGTATTGAACTCGGGTCGACGATTCCATTTCCTATGACTCTAACCATTACACCACGGGCGCATCCCACTAAACATATAAGTCTTAAGAAAGGATTAAAAAACTAAAGCAAATGAATAAGCTCAACAATGTTTATATAATAAGGTCGTCGAGGTGGCCTAAAGTTGGTATCAGCCAGACAGCGAGGGAGTCCATCTTCTTTTTACTAGCGCTAGATCAAGGAGATTGTTTTGTTTTTTTAGCGTCTGAGACGGAGCTCCACACCTACCATCAGCTCCTCATTTTACCGCACAGATCCCTGTGCTACTCATACGCTGAGTTGGCGAGGTCCGGTATCGATCCAAGAACCTTGTGATTCTTAGCCGAACACTCTCCCTACTGTGTTATAATTGAGGAGCTTGGGTAATTAAGGGTTGATAAACAATCAGTTTAAAGATAGGTAGATAATATGAACAGATTGATATAGATAGTAGATAGATAAATGGGGACGTACCAAGATAGATAGATAAATGTGGGCGTACTAAGATAGATAAATAGTGCTACTCATACGGTAAGTTGGCAAGGGCTGGTATTGAACCAGGAACCTTGAGGCTCCCAGAAGAACACTCTACCCACTGAGCTAAACCGGCACTATATATAATAGTTTATATAACAGTGGGAATAATTGCTAAAACATAGTTGAATACAGGCTTATGGTCAAGTCATGATTAAAGCACCGATTCCCGATAGATCACTGAAGTTAAGCAGCGATGAGCCTGCTAGATGGGTGATATGTTCAATACTTAGATTGGTCACCATTTAAGCACGTAACTGAATATCAAAACGACAATCCGGCATTAAATGACCCGTAAATCCAACCAACCAACCAGCCAACCAACCAGCCAACCAACCTCTATTGAATGCGATTCATTTAAAATAAATGCATTTTATGCATCAAAATCTATAAATTGAGCCGATTAAGTACATGTCCAATATTTCAACGAAATTCGAAATTTTTTCCACGATATAATAGGTGATTAAAGTGCTCATATCTCGGCCAATTCTTAAAATTGATCGCTTTTTTTTGGCATTAATGAATTCTACGCATTGAAATCTACCAGAAAAACCAAAGATATCACAACTTTGACTACTTTCAAAAATAGCTGATTTCTTCTGGACCTATAAGGGGGGTACCTTACGTAAATTCAATAAAACCGACACCGAGCATTGTCATGAAATTTGTGATTTTCAGGCATCATAAGGGCTTATTTAAGGGTTCAAATTACAGCCAATCCTTCGAATTAAGCGATTCATTTAAAATCAATGCATTTTATGCATCAAAATCTATAAATTGAGCCGATTAAGTACATGTCCAATATTTCAACGAAATTCGAAATTTTTTCCACGATATAATAGGTGATTAAAGTGCTCATATCTCGGCCAATTCTTAAAATTGATCGCTTTTTTTGGCATTAATGAATTCTACGCATTGAAATCTACCAGAAAAACCAAAGATATCACAACTTTGACTACTTTCAAAAATAGCTGATTTCTTCTGGACCTATAAGGGGGGTACCTTACGTAAATTCAATAAAACCGACACCGAGCATTGTCATGAAATTTGTGATTTTCAGGCATCATAAGGGCTTATTTAAGGGTTCAAATTACAGCCAATCCTTCGAATTAAGCGATTCATTTAAAATCAATGCATTTTATGCATCAAAATCTATAAATTGAGCCGATTAAGTACATGTCCAATATTTCAACGAAATTCGAAATTTTTTCCACGATATAATAGGTGATTAAAGTGCTCATATCTCGCCAATTCTTAAAATTGATCGCTTTTTTTTGGCATTAATGAATTCTACGCATTGAAATCTACCAGAAAAACCAAAGATATCACAACTTTGACTACTTTCAAAAATAGCTGATTTCTTCTGGACCTATAAGGGGGGTACCTTACGTAAATTCAATAAAACCGACACCGAGCATTGTCATGAAATTTGTGATTTTCAGGCATCATAAGGGCTTATTTAAGGGTTCAAATTACAGCCAATCCTTCGAATTAAGCGATTCATTTAAAATCAATGCATTTTATGCATCAAAATCTATAAATTGAGCCGATTAAGTACATGTCCAATATTTCAACGAAATTCGAAATTTTTTCCACGATATAATAGGTGATTAAAGTGCTCATATCTCCCAATTCTTAAAATTGATCGCTTTTTTTGGCATTAATGAATTCTACGCATTGAAATCTACCAGAAAAACCAAAGATATCACAACTTTGACTACTTTCAAAAATAGCTGATTTCTTCTGGACCTATAAGGGGGGTACCTTACGTAAATTCAATAAAACCGACACCGAGCATTGTCATGAAATTTGTGATTTTCAGGCATCATAAGGGCTTATTTAAGGGTTCAAATTACAGCCAATCCTTCGAATTAAGCGATTCATTTAAAATCAATGCATTTTATGCATCAAAATCTATAAATTGAGCCGATTAAGTACATGTCCAATATTTCAACGAAATTCGAAATTTTTTCCACGATATAATAGGTGATTAAAGTGCTCATATCTCGGCCAATTCTTAAAATTGATCGCTTTTTTTGGCATTAATGAATTCTACGCATTGAAATCTACCAGAAAAACCAAAGATATCACAACTTTGACTACTTTCAAAAATAGCTGATTTCTTCTGGACCTATAAGGGGGGTACCTTACGTAAATTCAATAAAACCGACACCGAGCATTGTCATGAAATTTGTGATTTTCAGGCATCATAAGGGCTTATTTAAGGGTTCAAATTACAGCCAATCCTTCGAATTAAGCGATTCATTTAAAATCAATGCATTTTATGCATCAAAATCTATAAATTGAGCCGATTAAGTACATGTCCAATATTTCAACGAAATTCGAAATTTTTTCCACGATATAATAGGTGATTAAAGTGCTCATATCTCGGCCAATTCTTAAAATTGATCGCTTTTTTTGGCATTAATGAATTCTACGCATTGAAATCTACCAGAAAAACCAAAGATATCACAACTTTGACTACTTTCAAAAATAGCTGATTTCTTCTGGACCTATAAGGGGGGTACCTTACGTAAATTCAATAAAACCGACACCGAGCATTGTCATGAAATTTGTGATTTTCAGGCATCATAAGGGCTTATTTAAGGGTTCAAATTACAGCCAATCCTTCGAATTAAGCGATTCATTTAAAATCAATGCATTTTATGCATCAAAATCTATAAATTGAGCCGATTAAGTACATGTCCAATATTTCAACGAAATTCGAAATTTTTTCCACGATATAATAGGTGATTAAAGTGCTCATATCTCGGCCAATTCTTAAAATTGATCGCTTTTTTTGGCATTAATGAATTCTACGCATTGAAATCTACCAGAAAAACCAAAGATATCACAACTTTGACTACTTTCAAAAATAGCTGATTTCTTCTGGACCTATAAGGGGGGTACCTTACGTAAATTCAATAAAACCGACACCGAGCATTGTCATGAAATTTGTGATTTTCAGGCATCATAAGGGCTTATTTAAGGGTTCAAATTACAGCCAATCCTTCGAATTAAGCGATTCATTTAAAATCAATGCATTTTATGCATCAAAATCTATAAATTGAGCCGATTAAGTACATGTCCAATATTTCAACGAAATTCGAAATTTTTTCCACGATATAATAGGTGATTAAAGTGCTCATATCTCGGCCAATTCTTAAAATTGATCGCTTTTTTTGGCATTAATGAATTCTACGCATTGAAATCTACCAGAAAAACCAAAGATATCACAACTTTGACTACTTTCAAAAATAGCTGATTTCTTCTGGACCTATAAGGGGGGTACCTTACGTAAATTCAATAAAACCGACACCGAGCATTGTCATGAAATTTGTGATTTTCAGGCATCATAAGGGCTTATTTAAGGGTTCAAATTACAGCCAATCCTTCGAATTAAGCGATTCATTTAAAATCAATGCATTTTATGCATCAAAATCTATAAATTGAGCCGATTAAGTACATGTCCAATATTTCAACGAAATTCGAAATTTTTTCCACGATATAATAGGTGATTAAAGTGCTCATATCTCGGCCAATTCTTAAAATTGATCGCTTTTTTTGGCATTAATGAATTCTACGCATTGAAATCTACCAGAAAAACCAAAGATATCACAACTTTGACTACTTTCAAAAATAGCTGATTTCTTCTGGACCTATAAGGGGGGTACCTTACGTAAATTCAATAAAACCGACACCGAGCATTGTCATGAAATTTGTGATTTTCAGGCATCATAAGGGCTTATTTAAGGGTTCAAATTACAGCCAATCCTTCGAATTAAGCGATTCATTTAAAATCAATGCATTTTATGCATCAAAATCTATAAATTGAGCCGATTAAGTACATGTCCAATATTTCAACGAAATTCGAAATTTTTTCCACGATATAATAGGTGATTAAAGTGCTCATATCTCGGCCAATTCTTAAAATTGATCGCTTTTTTTGGCATTAATGAATTCTACGCATTGAAATCTACCAGAAAAACCAAAGATATCACAACTTTGACTACTTTCAAAAATAGCTGATTTCTTCTGGACCTATAAGGGGGGTACCTTACGTAAATTCAATAAAACCGACACCGAGCATTGTCATGAAATTTGTGATTTTCAGGCATCATAAGGGCTTATTTAAGGGTTCAAATTACAGCCAATCCTTCGAATTAAGCGATTCATTTAAAATCAATGCATTTTATGCATCAAAATCTATAAATTGAGCCGATTAAGTACATGTCCAATATTTCAACGAAATTCGAAATTTTTTCCACGATATAATAGGTGATTAAAGTGCTCATATCTCCCAATTCTTAAAATTGATCGCTTTTTTTGGCATTAATGAATTCTACGCATTGAAATCTACCAGAAAAACCAAAGATATCACAACTTTGACTACTTTCAAAAATAGCTGATTTCTTCTGGACCTATAAGGGGGGTACCTTACGTAAATTCAATAAAACCGACACCGAGCATTGTCATGAAATTTGTGATTTTCAGGCATCATAAGGGCTTATTTAAGGGTTCAAATTACAGCCAATCCTTCGAATTAAGCGATTCATTTAAAATCAATGCATTTTATGCATCAAAATCTATAAATTGAGCCGATTAAGTACATGTCCAATATTTCAACGAAATTCGAAATTTTTTCCACGATATAATAGGTGATTAAAGTGCTCATATCTGGCCAATTCTTAAATTGATCGCTTTTTTTGGCATTAATGAATTCTACGCATTGAAATCTACCAGAAAAACCAAAGATATCACAACTTTGACTACTTTCAAAAATAGCTGATTTCTTCTGGACCTATAAGGGGGGTACCTTACGTAAATTCAATAAAACCGACACCGAGCATTGTCATGAAATTTGTGATTTTCAGGCATCATAAGGGCTTATTTAAGGGTTCAAATTACAGCCAATCCTTCGAATTAAGCGATTCATTTAAAATCAATGCATTTTATGCATCAAAATCTATAAATTGAGCCGATTAAGTACATGTCCAATATTTCAACGAAATTCGAAATTTTTTCCACGATATAATAGGTGATTAAAGTGCTCATATCTCGGCCAATTCTTAAAATTGATCGCTTTTTTTGGCATTAATGAATTCTACGCATTGAAATCTACCAGAAAAACCAAAGATATCACAACTTTGACTACTTTCAAAAATAGCTGATTTCTTCTGGACCTATAAGGGGGGTACCTTACGTAAATTCAATAAAACCGACACCGAGCATTGTCATGAAATTTGTGATTTTCAGGCATCATAAGGGCTTATTTAAGGGTTCAAATTACAGCCAATCCTTCGAATTAAGCGATTCATTTAAAATCAATGCATTTTATGCATCAAAATCTATAAATTGAGCCGATTAAGTACATGTCCAATATTTCAACGAAATTCGAAATTTTTTCCACGATATAATAGGTGATTAAAGTGCTCATATCTCGGCCAATTCTTAAAATTGATCGCTTTTTTTGGCATTAATGAATTCTACGCATTGAAATCTACCAGAAAAACCAAAGATATCACAACTTTGACTACTTTCAAAAATAGCTGATTTCTTCTGGACCTATAAGGGGGGTACCTTACGTAAATTCAATAAAACCGACACCGAGCATTGTCATGAAATTTGTGATTTTCAGGCATCATAAGGGCTTATTTAAGGGTTCAAATTACAGCCAATCCTTCGAATTAAGCGATTCATTTAAAATCAATGCATTTTATGCATCAAAATCTATAAATTGAGCCGATTAAGTACATGTCCAATATTTCAACGAAATTCGAAATTTTTTCCACGATATAATAGGTGATTAAAGTGCTCATATCTCGGCCAATTCTTAAAATTGATCGCTTTTTTTGGCATTAATGAATTCTACGCATTGAAATCTACCAGAAAAACCAAAGATATCACAACTTTGACTACTTTCAAAAATAGCTGATTTCTTCTGGACCTATAAGGGGGGTACCTTACGTAAATTCAATAAAACCGACACCGAGCATTGTCATGAAATTTGTGATTTTCAGGCATCATAAGGGCTTATTTAAGGGTTCAAATTACAGCCAATCCTTCGAATTAAGCGATTCATTTAAAATCAATGCATTTTATGCATCAAAATCTATAAATTGAGCCGATTAAGTACATGTCCAATATTTCAACGAAATTCGAAATTTTTTCCACGATATAATAGGTGATTAAAGTGCTCATATCTCGGCCAATTCTTAAAATTGATCGCTTTTTTTGGCATTAATGAATTCTACGCATTGAAATCTACCAGAAAAACCAAAGATATCACAACTTTGACTACTTTCAAAAATAGCTGATTTCTTCTGGACCTATAAGGGGGGTACCTTACGTAAATTCAATAAAACCGACACCGAGCATTGTCATGAAATTTGTGATTTTCAGGCATCATAAGGGCTTATTTAAGGGTTCAAATTACAGCCAATCCTTCGAATTAAGCGATTCATTTAAAATCAATGCATTTTATGCATCAAAATCTATAAATTGAGCCGATTAAGTACATGTCCAATATTTCAACGAAATTCGAAATTTTTTCCACGATATAATAGGTGATTAAAGTGCTCATATCTCGGCCAATTCTTAAAATTGATCGCTTTTTTTGGCATTAATGAATTCTACGCATTGAAATCTACCAGAAAAACCAAAGATATCACAACTTTGACTACTTTCAAAAATAGCTGATTTCTTCTGGACCTATAAGGGGGGTACCTTACGTAAATTCAATAAAACCGACACCGAGCATTGTCATGAAATTTGTGATTTTCAGGCATCATAAGGGCTTATTTAAGGGTTCAAATTACAGCCAATCCTTCGAATTAAGCGATTCATTTAAAATCAATGCATTTTATGCATCAAAATCTATAAATTGAGCCGATTAAGTACATGTCCAATATTTCAACGAAATTCGAAATTTTTTCCACGATATAATAGGTGATTAAAGTGCTCATATCTCGGCCAATTCTTAAAATTGATCGCTTTTTTTGGCATTAATGAACGCATTGAAATCTACCAGAAAAACCAAAGATATCACAACTTTGACTACTTTCAAAAATAGCTGATTTCTTCTGGACCTATAAGGGGGGTACCTTACGTAAATTCAATAAAACCGACACCGAGCATTGTCATGAAATTTGTGATTTTCAGGCATCATAAGGGCTTATTTAAGGGTTCAAATTACAGCCAATCCTTCGAATTAAGCGATTCATTTAAAATCAATGCATTTTATGCATCAAAATCTATAAATTGAGCCGATTAAGTACATGTCCAATATTTCAACGAAATTCGAAATTTTTTCCACGATATAATAGGTGATTAAAGTGCTCATATCTCGGCCAATTCTTAAAATTGATCGCTTTTTTTGGCATTAATGAATTCTACGCATTGAAATCTACCAGAAAAACCAAAGATATCACAACTTTGACTACTTTCAAAAATAGCTGATTTCTTCTGGACCTATAAGGGGGGTACCTTACGTAAATTCAATAAAACCGACACCGAGCATTGTCATGAAATTTGTGATTTTCAGGCATCATAAGGGCTTATTTAAGGGTTCAAATTACAGCCAATCCTTCGAATTAAGCGATTCATTTAAAATCAATGCATTTTATGCATCAAAATCTATAAATTGAGCCGATTAAGTACATGTCCAATATTTCAACGAAATTCGAAATTTTTTCCACGATATAATAGGTGATTAAAGTGCTCATATCTCGGCCAATTCTTAAAATTGATCGCTTTTTTTGGCATTAATGAATTCTACGCATTGAAATCTACCAGAAAAACCAAAGATATCACAACTTTGACTACTTTCAAAAATAGCTGATTTCTTCTGGACCTATAAGGGGGGTACCTTACGTAAATTCAATAAAACCGACACCGAGCATTGTCATGAAATTTGTGATTTTCAGGCATCATAAGGGCTTATTTAAGGGTTCAAATTACAGCCAATCCTTCGAATTAAGCGATTCATTTAAAATCAATGCATTTTATGCATCAAAATCTATAAATTGAGCCGATTAAGTACATGTCCAATATTTCAACGAAATTCGAAATTTTTTCCACGATATAATAGGTGATTAAAGTGCTCATATCTCGGCCAATTCTTAAAATTGATCGCTTTTTTTGGCATTAATGAATTCTACGCATTGAAATCTACCAGAAAAACCAAAGATATCACAACTTTGACTACTTTCAAAAATAGCTGATTTCTTCTGGACCTATAAGGGGGGTACCTTACGTAAATTCAATAAAACCGACACCGAGCATTGTCATGAAATTTGTGATTTTCAGGCATCATAAGGGCTTATTTAAGGGTTCAAATTACAGCCAATCCTTCGAATTAAGCGATTCATTTAAAATCAATGCATTTTATGCATCAAAATCTATAAATTGAGCCGATTAAGTACATGTCCAATATTTCAACGAAATTCGAAATTTTTTCCACGATATAATAGGTGATTAAAGTGCTCATATCTCGGCCAATTCTTAAAATTGATCGCTTTTTTTGGCATTAATGAATTCTACGCATTGAAATCTACCAGAAAAACCAAAGATATCACAACTTTGACTACTTTCAAAAATAGCTGATTTCTTCTGGACCTATAAGGGGGGTACCTTACGTAAATTCAATAAAACCGACACCGAGCATTGTCATGAAATTTGTGATTTTCAGGCATCATAAGGGCTTATTTAAGGGTTCAAATTACAGCCAATCCTTCGAATTAAGCGATTCATTTAAAATCAATGCATTTTATGCATCAAAATCTATAAATTGAGCCGATTAAGTACATGTCCAATATTTCAACGAAATTCGAAATTTTTTCCACGATATAATAGGTGATTAAAGTGCTCATATCTGGCCAATTCTTAAAATTGATCGCTTTTTTTGGCATTAATGAATTCTACGCATTGAAATCTACCAGAAAAACCAAAGATATCACAACTTTGACTACTTTCAAAAATAGCTGATTTCTTCTGGACCTATAAGGGGGGTACCTTACGTAAATTCAATAAAACCGACACCGAGCATTGTCATGAAATTTGTGATTTTCAGGCATCATAAGGGCTTATTTAAGGGTTCAAATTACAGCCAATCCTTCGAATTAAGCGATTCATTTAAAATCAATGCATTTTATGCATCAAAATCTATAAATTGAGCCGATTAAGTACATGTCCAATATTTCAACGAAATTCGAAATTTTTTCCACGATATAATAGGTGATTAAAGTGCTCATATCTCGGCCAATTCTTAAAATTGATCGCTTTTTTTGGCATTAATGAATTCTACGCATTGAAATCTACCAGAAAAACCAAAGATATCACAACTTTGACTACTTTCAAAAATAGCTGATTTCTTCTGGACCTATAAGGGGGGTACCTTACGTAAATTCAATAAAACCGACACCGAGCATTGTCATGAAATTTGTGATTTTCAGGCATCATAAGGGCTTATTTAAGGGTTCAAATTACAGCCAATCCTTCGAATTAAGCGATTCATTTAAAATCAATGCATTTTATGCATCAAAATCTATAAATTGAGCCGATTAAGTACATGTCCAATATTTCAACGAAATTCGAAATTTTTTCCACGATATAATAGGTGATTAAAGTGCTCATATCTCGGCCAATTCTTAAAATTGATCGCTTTTTTTGGCATTAATGAATTCTACGCATTGAAATCTACCAGAAAAACCAAAGATATCACAACTTTGACTACTTTCAAAAATAGCTGATTTCTTCTGGACCTATAAGGGGGGTACCTTACGTAAATTCAATAAAACCGACACCGAGCATTGTCATGAAATTTGTGATTTTCAGGCATCATAAGGGCTTATTTAAGGGTTCAAATTACAGCCAATCCTTCGAATTAAGCGATTCATTTAAAATCAATGCATTTTATGCATCAAAATCTATAAATTGAGCCGATTAAGTACATGTCCAATATTTCAACGAAATTCGAAATTTTTTCCACGATATAATAGGTGATTAAAGTGCTCATATCTCGGCCAATTCTTAAAATTGATCGCTTTTTTTGGCATTAATGAATTCTACGCATTGAAATCTACCAGAAAAACCAAAGATATCACAACTTTGACTACTTTCAAAAATAGCTGATTTCTTCTGGACCTATAAGGGGGGTACCTTACGTAAATTCAATAAAACCGACACCGAGCATTGTCATGAAATTTGTGATTTTCAGGCATCATAAGGGCTTATTTAAGGGTTCAAATTACAGCCAATCCTTCGAATTAAGCGATTCATTTAAAATCAATGCATTTTATGCATCAAAATCTATAAATTGAGCCGATTAAGTACATGTCCAATATTTCAACGAAATTCGAAATTTTTTCCACGATATAATAGGTGATTAAAGTGCTCATATCTCGGCCAATTCTTAAAATTGATCGCTTTTTTTGGCATTAATGAATTCTACGCATTGAAATCTACCAGAAAAACCAAAGATATCACAACTTTGACTACTTTCAAAAATAGCTGATTTCTTCTGGACCTATAAGGGGGGTACCTTACGTAAATTCAATAAAACCGACACCGAGCATTGTCATGAAATTTGTGATTTTCAGGCATCATAAGGGCTTATTTAAGGGTTCAAATTACAGCCAATCCTTCGAATTAAGCGATTCATTTAAAATCAATGCATTTTATGCATCAAAATCTATAAATTGAGCCGATTAAGTACATGTCCAATATTTCAACGAAATTCGAAATTTTTTCCACGATATAATAGGTGATTAAAGTGCTCATATCTCGGCCAATTCTTAAAATTGATCGCTTTTTTTGGCATTAATGAATTCTACGCATTGAAATCTACCAGAAAAACCAAAGATATCACAACTTTGACTACTTTCAAAAATAGCTGATTTCTTCTGGACCTATAAGGGGGGTACCTTACGTAAATTCAATAAAACCGACACCGAGCATTGTCATGAAATTTGTGATTTTCAGGCATCATAAGGGCTTATTTAAGGGTTCAAATTACAGCCAATCCTTCGAATTAAGCGATTCATTTAAAATCAATGCATTTTATGCATCAAAATCTATAAATTGAGCCGATTAAGTACATGTCCAATATTTCAACGAAATTCGAAATTTTTTCCACGATATAATAGGTGATTAAAGTGCTCATATCTCGCCAATTCTTAAAATTGATCGCTTTTTTTGGCATTAATGAATTCTACGCATTGAAATCTACCAGAAAAACCAAAGATATCACAACTTTGACTACTTTCAAAAATAGCTGATTTCTTCTGGACCTATAAGGGGGGTACCTTACGTAAATTCAATAAAACCGACACCGAGCATTGTCATGAAATTTGTGATTTTCAGGCATCATAAGGGCTTATTTAAGGGTTCAAATTACAGCCAATCCTTCGAATTAAGCGATTCATTTAAAATCAATGCATTTTATGCATCAAAATCTATAAATTGAGCCGATTAAGTACATGTCCAATATTTCAACGAAATTCGAAATTTTTTCCACGATATAATAGGTGATTAAAGTGCTCATATCTCGGCCAATTCTTAAAATTGATCGCTTTTTTTGGCATTAATGAATTCTACGCATTGAAATCTACCAGAAAAACCAAAGATATCACAACTTTGACTACTTTCAAAAATAGCTGATTTCTTCTGGACCTATAAGGGGGGTACCTTACGTAAATTCAATAAAACCGACACCGAGCATTGTCATGAAATTTGTGATTTTCAGGCATCATAAGGGCTTATTTAAGGGTTCAAATTACAGCCAATCCTTCGAATTAAGCGATTCATTTAAAATCAATGCATTTTATGCATCAAAATCTATAAATTGAGCCGATTAAGTACATGTCCAATATTTCAACGAAATTCGAAATTTTTTCCACGATATAATAGGTGATTAAAGTGCTCATATCTCGGCCAATTCTTAAAATTGATCGCTTTTTTTGGCATTAATGAATTCTACGCATTGAAATCTACCAGAAAAACCAAAGATATCACAACTTTGACTACTTTCAAAAATAGCTGATTTCTTCTGGACCTATAAGGGGGGTACCTTACGTAAATTCAATAAAACCGACACCGAGCATTGTCATGAAATTTGTGATTTTCAGGCATCATAAGGGCTTATTTAAGGGTTCAAATTACAGCCAATCCTTCGAATTAAGCGATTCATTTAAAATCAATGCATTTTATGCATCAAAATCTATAAATTGAGCCGATTAAGTACATGTCCAATATTTCAACGAAATTCGAAATTTTTTCCACGATATAATAGGTGATTAAAGTGCTCATATCTCGGCCAATTCTTAAAATTGATCGCTTTTTTTGGCATTAATGAATTCTACGCATTGAAATCTACCAGAAAAACCAAAGATATCACAACTTTGACTACTTTCAAAAATAGCTGATTTCTTCTGGACCTATAAGGGGGGTACCTTACGTAAATTCAATAAAACCGACACCGAGCATTGTCATGAAATTTGTGATTTTCAGGCATCATAAGGGCTTATTTAAGGGTTCAAATTACAGCCAATCCTTCGAATTAAGCGATTCATTTAAAATCAATGCATTTTATGCATCAAAATCTATAAATTGAGCCGATTAAGTACATGTCCAATATTTCAACGAAATTCGAAATTTTTTCCACGATATAATAGGTGATTAAAGTGCTCATATCTCGGCCAATTCTTAAAATTGATCGCTTTTTTTGGCATTAATGAATTCTACGCATTGAAATCTACCAGAAAAACCAAAGATATCACAACTTTGACTACTTTCAAAAATAGCTGATTTCTTCTGGACCTATAAGGGGGGTACCTTACGTAAATTCAATAAAACCGACACCGAGCATTGTCATGAAATTTGTGATTTTCAGGCATCATAAGGGCTTATTTAAGGGTTCAAATTACAGCCAATCCTTCGAATTAAGCGATTCATTTAAAATCAATGCATTTTATGCATCAAAATCTATAAATTGAGCCGATTAAGTACATGTCCAATATTTCAACGAAATTCGAAATTTTTTCCACGATATAATAGGTGATTAAAGTGCTCATATCTCGGCCAATTCTTAAAATTGATCGCTTTTTTTGGCATTAATGAATTCTACGCATTGAAATCTACCAGAAAAACCAAAGATATCACAACTTTGACTACTTTCAAAAATAGCTGATTTCTTCTGGACCTATAAGGGGGGTACCTTACGTAAATTCAATAAAACCGACACCGAGCATTGTCATGAAATTTGTGATTTTCAGGCATCATAAGGGCTTATTTAAGGGTTCAAATTACAGCCAATCCTTCGAATTAAGCGATTCATTTAAAATCAATGCATTTTATGCATCAAAATCTATAAATTGAGCCGATTAAGTACATGTCCAATATTTCAACGAAATTCGAAATTTTTTCCACGATATAATAGGTGATTAAAGTGCTCATATCTCGGCCAATTCTTAAATTGATCGCTTTTTTTGGCATTAATGAATTCTACGCATTGAAATCTACCAGAAAAACCAAAGATATCACAACTTTGACTACTTTCAAAAATAGCTGATTTCTTCTGGACCTATAAGGGGGTACCTTACGTAAATTCAATAAAACCGACACCGAGCATTGTCATGAAATTTGTGATTTTCAGGCATCATAAGGGCTTATTTAAGGGTTCAAATTACAGCCAATCCTTCGAATTAAGCGATTCATTTAAAATCAATGCATTTTATGCATCAAAATCTATAAATTGAGCCGATTAAGTACATGTCCAATATTTCAACGAAATTCGAAATTTTTTCCACGATATAATAGGTGATTAAAGTGCTCATATCTCGGCCAATTCTTAAAATTGATCGCTTTTTTTGGCATTAATGAATTCTACGCATTGAAATCTACCAGAAAAACCAAAGATATCACAACTTTGACTACTTTCAAAAATAGCTGATTTCTTCTGGACCTTACGTAAATTCAATAAAACCGACACCGAGCATTGTCATGAAATTTGTGATTTTCAGGCATCATAAGGGCTTATTTAAGGGTTCAAATTACAGCCAATCCTTCGAATTAAGCGATTCATTTAAAATCAATGCATTTTATGCATCAAAATCTATAAATTGAGCCGATTAAGTACATGTCCAATATTTCAACGAAATTCGAAATTTTTTCCACGATATAATAGGTGATTAAAGTGCTCATATCTCGGCCAATTCTTAAAATTGATCGCTTTTTTTGGCATTAATGAATTCTACGCATTGAAATCTACCAGAAAAACCAAAGATATCACAACTTTGACTACTTTCAAAAATAGCTGATTTCTTCTGGACCTATAAGGGGGGTACCTTACGTAAATTCAATAAAACCGACACCGAGCATTGTCATGAAATTTGTGATTTTCAGGCATCATAAGGGCTTATTTAAGGGTTCAAATTACAGCCAATCCTTCGAATTAAGCGATTCATTTAAAATCAATGCATTTTATGCATCAAAATCTATAAATTGAGCCGATTAAGTACATGTCCAATATTTCAACGAAATTCGAAATTTTTTCCACGATATAATAGGTGATTAAAGTGCTCATATCTCGGCCAATTCTTAAAATTGATCGCTTTTTTTGGCATTAATGAATTCAANGTTCTACGCATTGAAATCTACCAGAAAAACCAAAGATTATCAACTTTGACTACTTTCAAAAATAAGGCTGATTTCTTCTGGACGCTATAAGGGGGGTACCAGTTAGCGTAAATTCAATAAAAACCGACACCGAGCATTGTCATAGAAATTTGTGATTTCAGGCATCATAAGGGCTTAATTTAGGGTTCAAATTACAGCCAATCCTTCGAATTAAGCGATTCATTTAAAACTAAATGCATTTTAGCATCAAAATCTATAAATTGATGCGATTAAGTTACATGTCCAATATTGTCAACGAAATCAGAATTTTTTCCACGATATAATAGGTAATTAAAGTGCTCATATACTCGGCCAATTCTAAAATTGATCGCCTTTTTTTTTTTTATTTGGATTTATGTTCTACGGATTGAAATGCTTTTTTTACTAAAAAAGATTTAATGATTTTGATTTTTTTTTCAAATATTTTCTTTTGGATTTTTTTTTTCTTAGGTCCTTTTTTATTCTATTCAATAACATTAGAGATTTCAATAAAATTTTGATTTTATGCATCATTGGGTTTATTTTAGTTTTACCAATCTTAATTATTTATTTATTTAAAATTAATTGCATATTTAATTGCATAATTTATATATTACCGATTATATTTATTTCCTATTTCATTTGAAATTTTCATTTAATTTTTTTTTCTTTTTCACTTTTTATTTTTCTATTTTTTTTTTTTTATTAGTTTATTATTTTTATATTCTCATATTTTCCCAATTTTTATTTAATTATTTTTATTTTTCTTTTTTTTTTTTGTTTTTTTGGCATTTTATGATTCTCTTTTTTTTTGCTTTACCAAGTTTTTTTTTTTTTAAACTTCATTTATTATCTACACTTTCTACTTTTTTTTTCAATGCTTTTGTTTATTCTTTTCGACCTTTAAGGGTCTTTTTTTTCTTACTGTAATTCAATAAAACTTTTTCGCTTTACTTTTTTTTTTTCTATTGCTTTCCATGAATTTTATTCTAGGCTCCATTACCTTATTTAGTTTTCATTACTTATGCTTTCTTATATCCTTTCTTTTTTTGATTAAGCATTCTTTATTTTTATATGCTCTTTCTGGCTTATCAATCTATCAATTCTAGGCTTCATTATTCTTTTCTCTCCTCTATTTTCATTTTTATCTTTTATTACTTAATTTTTTTCCAATTTTTTCTTTAGACGATTTTCATTAGTATTATCTTTTCATACTCGCTTTTTTTTCATATTCTTTTTTTTTTAACATTGATCTTTTTTTCTTTTTTCTTTTTTTTTTCATTAATTGATTCTCTTTTTTTTGGCATTAATGATTCTACGCATTGAAATCTACCAGAAAAACCAAAGATATCACAACTTTGACTACTTTCAAAAATAGCTGATTTCTTCTGGACCTATAAGGGGGGTACCTTACGTAAATTCAATAAAACCGACACGAGCATTGTCATGAAATTTGTGATTTTCAGGCATCATAAGGGCTTATTTAAGGGTTCAAATTACAGCCAATCCTTCGAATTAAGCGATTCATTTAAAATCAATGCATTTTATGCATCAAAATCTATAAATTGAGCGATTAAGTACATGTCCAATATTTCAACGAAATTCGAAATTTTTCCACGATATAATAGGTGATTAAAGTGCTCATATCTGGCCAATTCTTAAATTGATCGCTTTTTTTTGGCATTAATGATTCTACGCATTGAAATCTACCAGAAAAAAACAAAGATATCACAACTTTGACTACTTTCAAAAATAGCTGATTTCTTCTGGACCTATAAGGGGGGTACCTTACGTAAATTCAATAAAACCGACACCGAGCATTGTCATGAAATTTGTGATTTTCAGGCATCATAAGGCTTATTAAAGGTTCAAATTACGCCAATCCTTCGAATTAAGCGATTCATTTAAAATCAATGCATTTAGGCATCAAAATCTATAAATTGAGCCGATTAAGTACATGTCCAATATTTCAACGAAATTCCAAATTTTTTCCACGATATAATAGGTGATTAAAGTGCTCATATTTGGCCAATTCTTAAAATTGATCGCTTTTTTTGGCATTAATGATTCTACGCATTGAAATCTACCAGAAAAACCAAAGATATCACAACTTTGACTACTTTCAAAAATAGCTGATTTCTTCTGGACCTATAAGGGGGGTACCTTACGTAAATTCAATAAAACCGACACCGAGCATTGTCATGAAATTTGTGATTTTCAGGCATCATAAGGGCTTATTTAAGGGTTCAAATTACAGCCAATCCTTCGAATTAAGCGATTCATTTAAAATCAATGCATTTTAGCATCAAAATCTATAAATTGAGCCGATTAAGTACATGTCCAATATTTCAACGAAATTCGAAATTTTTTTCACGATATAATAGGTGATTAAAGTGCTCATATCTTGGCCAATTCTTAAATTGATCGCTTTTTTTGGCATTAATGATTCTACGATTGAAATCTACCAGAAAAAACCAAAGATCACAACTTTGACTACTTTCAAAAATAGCTGATTTCTTCTGGACCTATAAGGGGGTACCTTACGTAAATTCAATAAAACCGACACCGAGCATTGTCATGAAATTTGTGATTTTCAGGCATCATAAGGGCTTATTTAAGGGTTCAAATTACAGCCAATCCTTCGAATTAAGCGATTCATTTAAAATCAATGCATTTTAGCATCAAAATCTATAAATTGAGCCGATTAAGTACATGTCCAATATTTCAACGAAATTCGAAATTTTTTCCACGATATAATAGTGATTAAAGTGCTCATATCTTGGCAATTCTTAAATTGATCGCTTTTTTTGGCATTAATGATTCTACGCATTGAAATCTACCAGAAAACCAAAGATATCACAACTTTGACTACTTTCAAAATAGCTGATTTTTTCTGGACCTATAAGGGGGGTACCTTACGTAAATTCAATAAAACCGACACCGAGCATTGTCATGAAATTTGTGATTTTCAGGCATCATAAGGGCTTATTTAAGGGTTCAAATTACAGCCAATCCTTCGAATTAAGCGATTCATTTAAAATCAATGCATTTTAGCATCAAAATCTATAAATTGAGCCGATTAAGTACATGTCCAATATTTCAACAAATTCAAATTTTTTCCACGATATAATAGGTGATTAAAGTGCTCATACTTTGCCAATTCTTAAAATTGATCGCTTTTTTTGGCATTAATGATTCTACGCATTGAAATCTACCAGAAAAACCAAAGATATCACAACTTTGACTACTTTCAAAAATAGCTGATTTCTTCTGGACCTATAAGGGGGTACCTTACGTAAATTCAATAAAACCGACACCGAGCATTGTCATGAAATTTGTGATTTTCAGGCATCATAAGGGCTTATTTAAGGGTTCAAATTACAGCCAATCCTTCGAATTAAGCGATTCATTTAAAATCAATGCATTTTAGCATCAAAATCTATAAATTGAGCCGATTAAGTACATGTCCAATATTTCAACGAAATTCGAAATTTTTTCCACGATATAATAGGTGATTAAAGTGCTCATATCTTGGCCAATTCTTAAATTGATCGCTTTTTTTGGCATTAATGATTCTACGCATTGAAATCTACCAGAAAAACCAAAGATATCACAACTTTGACTACTTTCAAAAATAGCTGATTTCTTCTGGACCTATAAGGGGGTACCTTACGTAAATTCAATAAAACCGACACCGAGCATTGTCATGAAATTTGTGATTTTCAGGCATCATAAGGGGCTATTTAAGGGTTCAAATTACAGCCAATCCTTCGAATTAAGCGATTCATTTAAAATCAATGCATTTTAGGCATCAAAATCTATAAATTGAGCCGATTAAGTACATGTCCAATATTTCAACGAAATTCAAATTTTTTCCACGATATAATAGGTGATTAAATGCTCATATCTGGCCAATTCTTAAATTGATCGCTTTTTTTGGCATTAATGAATTCTACGCATTGAAATCTACCAGAAAAACCAAAGATATCACAACTTTGACTACTTTCAAAAATAGCTGATTTCTTCTGGACCTATAAGGGGGGTACCTTACGTAAATTCAATAAAACCGACACCGAGCATTGTCATGAAATTTGTGATTTTCAGGCATCATAAGGGCTTATTTAAGGGTTCAAATTACAGCCAATCCTTCGAATTAAGCGATTCATTTAAAATCAATGCATTTTATGCATCAAAATCTATAAATTGAGCCGATTAAGTACATGTCCAATATTTCAACGAAATTCAAATTTTTTCCACGATATAATAGTGATTAAAGTGCTCATATCTGGCCAATTCTTAAATTGATCGCTTTTTTTGGCATTAATGATTCTACGCATTGAAATCTACCAGAAAAACCAAAGATATCACAACTTTGACTACTTTCAAAAATAGCTGATTTCTTCTGGACCTATAAGGGGGTACCTTACGTAAATTCAATAAAACCGACACCGAGCATTGTCATGAAATTGTGATTTTCAGGCATCATAAGGGCTTATTTAAGGGTTCAAATTACAGCCAATCTTCGAATTAAGGATTCATTTAAAATCAATGCATTTTAGCATCAAAATCTATAAATTGAGCCGATTAAGTACATGTCCAATATTTCAACAAATTCAAATTTTTTCCACGATATAATAGGTGATTTAAAGTGCTCATATCTTGCCAATTCTTAAATTGATCGCTTTTTTTGGCATTAATGATTCTACGCATTGAAATCTACCAGAAAAACCAAAGATATCACAACTTTGACTACTTTCAAAAAATAGCTGATTTCTTCTGGACCTATAAGGGGGGTACCTTACGTAAATTCAATAAAACCGACACCGAGCATTGTCATGAAATTTGTGATTTTCAGGCATCATAAGGGCTTATTTAAGGGTTCAAATTACAGCCAATCCTTCGAATTAAGCGATTCATTTAAAATCAATGCATTTTATGCATCAAAATCTATAAATTGAGCCGATTAAGTACATGTCCAATATTTCAACGAAATTCCAAATTTTTTCCACGATATAATAGGTGATTAAAGTGCTCATATCTTGGCCAATTCTTAAATTGATCGCTTTTTTTTGGCATTAATGATTCTACGCATTGAAATCTACCAGAAAAACCAAAGATATCACAACTTTGACTACTTTCAAAAATAGCTGATTTCTTCTGGACCTATAAGGGGGGTACCTTACGTAAATTCAATAAAACGACACCGAGCATTGTCATGAAATTTGTGATTTTCAGGCATCATAAGGGCTTATTTAAGGGTTCAAATTACAGCCAATCCTTCGAATTAAGCGATTCATTTAAAATCAATGCATTTTATGCATCAAAATCTATAAATTGAGCCGATTAAGTACATGTCCAATATTTCAACGAAATTCCAAATTTTTTCCACGAAATAATAGGTGATTAAAGGTGTCATATCTTGGCCAATTCTTAAATTGATCGCTTTTTTTGGCATTAATGATTCTACGCATTGAAATCTACCAGAAAAACCAAAGATATCACAACTTTGACTACTTTCAAAAATAGCTGATTTCTTCTGGACCTATAAGGGGGTACCTTACGTAAATTCAATAAAACCGACACCGAGCATTGTTCATGAAATTTGTGATTTTCAGGCATCATAAGGGCTTATTTAAGGGTCAAATTACAGCCAATCCTTCGAATTAAGCGATTCATTTAAAATCAATGCATTTTAGCATCAAATCTATAAATTGAGCCGATTAAGTACATGTCCAATATTTCAACGAAATTCCAAATTTTTTCCACGATATAATAGTGATTAAAGTGCTCATATCTTGGCCAATTCTTAAATTGATCGCTTTTTTTGGCATTAATGATTCTACGCATTGAAATCTACCAGAAAAACCAAAGATATCACAACTTTGACTACTTTCAAAAATAGCTGATTTCTTCTGGACCTATAAGGGGGTACCTTACGTAAATTCATAAAACCGACACCGAGCATTGTCATGAAATTTGTGATTTTCAGGCATCATAAGGGCTTATTTAAGGGTTCAAATTACAGCCAATCCTTCGAATTAAGGATTCATTTAAAATCAATGCATTTTAGCATCAAAATCTATAAATTGAGCCGATTAAGTACATGTCCAATATTTCAACAAATTCCAAATTTTTTCCACGATATAATAGGTGATTAAAGTGCTCATATCTTGCCAATTCTTAAATTGATCGCTTTTTTTGGCATTAATGATTCTACGCATTGAAATCTACCAGAAAACAAAGATATCACAACTTGACTACTTTCAAAAATAGCTGATTTCTTCTGGACCTATAAGGGGGGTACCTTACGTAAATTCAATAAAACCGACACCGAGCATTGTCATGAAATTTGTGATTTTCAGGCATCATAAGGGCTTATTTAAGGGTTCAAATTACAGCCAATCCTTCGAATTAAGCGATTCATTTAAAATCAATGCATTTTAGCATCAAAATCTATAAATTGAGCCGATTAAGTACATGTCCAATATTTCAACGAAATTCCAATTTTTTCCACGATATAATAGGTGATTAAAGTGCTCATATCTGGCCAATTCTTAAATTGATCGCTTTTTTTGGCATTAATGATTCTACGCATTGAAATCTACCAGAAAAACCAAAGATATCACAACTTTGACTACTTTCAAAAATAGCTGATTTCTTCTGGACCTATAAGGGGGGTACCTTACGTAAATTCAATAAAACCGACACCGAGCATTGTCATGAAATTTGTGATTTTCAGGCATCATAAGGGCTTATTTAAGGGTTCAAATTACAGCCAATCCTTCGAATAAGCGATTCATTTAAAATCAATGCATTTAGCATCAAAATCTATAAATTGAGCCGATTAAGTACATGTCCAATATTTCAACGAAATTCCAAATTTTTTCCACGATATAATAGGTGATTAAAGTGCTCATATCTTGGCCAATTCTTTAAATTGATCGCTTTTTTTGGCATTAATGATTCTACGCATTGAAATCTACCAGAAAAACCAAAGATATCACAACTTTGACTACTTTCAAAAATAGCTGATTTCTTCTGGACCTATAAGGGGGTACCTTACGTAAATTCAATAAAACCGACACCGAGCATTGTCATGAAATTTGTGATTTTCAGGCATCATAAAGGCTTATTTAAGGGTTCAAATTACAGCCAATCCTTCGAATTAAGCGATTCATTTAAAATCAATGCATTTTATGCATCAAAATCTATAAATTGAGCCGATTAAGTACATGTCCAATATTTCAACGAAATTCGAAATTTTTTCCACGATATAATAGGTGATTAAAGTGCTCATATCTTGGCCAATTCTTAAATTGATCGCTTTTTTTGGCATTAATGATTCTACGCATTGAAATCTACCAGAAAAACCAAAGATATCACAACTTTGACTACTTTCAAAAATAGCTGATTTCTTCTGGACCTATAAGGGGGGTACCTTACGTAAATTCAATAAAACCGACACCGAGCATTGTCATGAAATTTGTGATTTTCAGGCTCATAAGGGCTTATTTAAGGGTTCAAATTACAGCCAATCCTTCGAATTAAGCGATTCATTTTAAAATCAATGCATTTTAGCATCAAAATCTATAAATTGAGCCGATTAAGTACATGTCCAATATTTCAACGAAATTCAAATTTTTTTCCACGATATAATAGGTGATTAAAGTGCTCATATCTTGGCCAATTCTTAAATTGATCGCTTTTTTGGCATTAATGATTCTACGCATTGAAATCTACCAGAAAAACCAAAGATATCACAACTTTGACTACTTTCAAAATAGCTGATTTCTTCTGGACCTATAAGGGGGTACCTTACGTAAATTCAATAAAACCGACACCGAGCATTGTCATGAAATTTGTGATTTTCAGGCATCATAAGGCTTATTTAAGGGTTCAAATTACAGCCAATCCTTCGAATTAAGCGATTCATTTAAAATCAATGCATTTTATGCATCAAAATCTATAAATTGAGCCGATTAAGTACATGTCCAATAATTCAACGAAATTCAAATTTTTTCCACGATATAATAGGATTAAAGTGCTCATATCTGGCCAATTCTTAAAATTGATCGCTTTTTTGGCATTAATGATTCTACGCATTAAATCTACCAGAAAAACCAAAGATATCACAACTTTGACTACTTTCAAAAATAGCTGATTTCTTCTGGACCTATAAGGGGGGTACCTTACGTAAATTCAATAAAACCGACACCGAGCATTGTCATGAAATTTGTGATTTTCAGGCATCATAAGGGCTTATTTAAGGGTTCAAATTACAGCCAATCCTTCGAATTAAGCGATTCATTTAAAATCAATGCATTTTAGCATTCAAATCTATAAATTGAGCCGATTAAGTACATGTCCAATATTTCAACGAAATTCCAAATTTTTTCACGATATAATAGGTGATTAAAGTGCTCATATCTTGGCCAATTCTTAAATTGATCGCTTTTTTTGGCATTAATGATTCTACGCATTGAAATCTACCAGAAAAACCAAAGATATCACAACTTTGACTACTTTCAAAATAGCTGATTCTTCTGGACCTATAAGGGGGGTACCTTACGTAAATTCAATAAAACCGACACCGAGCATTGTCATGAAATTTGTGATTTTCAGGCATCATAAGGGCTTATTTAAGGGTTCAAATTACAGCCAATCCTTCGAATTAAGGATTCATTTAAAATCAATGCATTTTATAGCATCAAAATCTATAAATTGAGCCGATTAAGTACATGTCCAATATTTCAACAAATTCCAAATTTTTTCCACGATATAATAGGTGATTAAAGTGCTCATATCTTGGCCAATTCTTAAATTGATCGCTTTTTGGCATTAATGATTCTACGCATTGAAATCTACCAGAAAAACCAAAGATATCAAAACTTTGGTTTTTCTAGCGTAGATTTCAATTGCGTCAGAACTACATTTATTAATGCCAAAAAAAGCTGATCAATTCAAGAATTGGCAAGATATGAGCCTTTAATCACCTAATTTATATCGTGGAAAAAAATTTGGAATTTGTTGAAATATTGGACATGTACCTTAATCGGGCTCAATTTATGATTTGATGCCTAAAATGCATTGAATTTTAAATGAATCTCTTATTCGAAGGATTGCTGTTAAATTGAACCTTAAATAAGCCCCTTATGATGCCTGAAAATCACAAAATTTCATGACAATGCTCGGTGTCAGGTTTTATTGAAATTTACGTTAGGTTACCCCCTATAGGTCCAGAAGAAATCAAGCTATTTTTGGAAAAGTATGTCAAATTGTGATATCTTTTGGTTTTTCTGGTAGATCAATGCGATAGAACTCATTAATGCCAAAAAAAAGCGGATCAATTTCAAGAATGGGCCAAGATATGAGCACTTTAATACTATTATATCGTGGGAAAAAAAATTGGAATTTCGTTGAAATATTGACATGTACTTTAATCGGCTCAATTTATTAGATTTTGATGTTGTTTTCCTAAAATGCATTGATTTTAAAATGAATTCGCCTTAATTCGAAAAGGATTGGCTGTTAATTTGAAACCCTTAAATAAGCCCTTATTGATGCCTGAAAATCACAAAATTTCATGACAATGCTCGGTGGTCGGTTTATTGAATTTACGTAAAAGGTACCCCCCTTATAGGTCCAGAAGAAATCAAGCTATTATTGAAAGTAGTCAAAGTTGTTGATTCTTTGGTTTTTCTGGTAGATTTCAATGCGGTAGAACTCATAATGCCAAAAAAAGCGATCAATTTCCAAGGAATTGGCCAAGAGTATGAGCAACTTTAATATCTATTATATCATGGAAAAAAATTCTGAGACATTTTCGTTGAAATAATTGGAATTACGTTAATCGGGCTCAATTTATAGATTTGATGCTAAAATGCATTGACTTTTAAAATGAATCGCTTAATTCGAGATTTGGCTGGTAATTTGAACCCTTAAATAAAGCCCTTATGATGCCTGAAAAATCCACAAATTTCAATGACAATGCCGGGAGGTGTCGTGGTTTTATTGAATTTACGTTAAGCGTTACCCCCCTTATAAGGTCCAGAAGACATCAGCTATTTTTGAAAGTAGTCAAAGTTGATGATATCTTTGCGTTTTTCTGGTAGATTTCAATGCGTAAGAACCATTTAATGCCAAAAAAAGCGATCAATTTCAAGAATTGGCCAGATATGACACTTTAATTCACCTA
>CM042147.1:129040289-129045289 GCA_023376005.1 Doryteuthis pealeii
ACTCTGTCGGTCAATTTTGAGAAGTGTGGATCTGTGGAAAAGAATGTGCGCAGGCACTGTGAAATCAAAAGCCTGCCTGGTTAATTACATCGAAAATCACATGAGAGCAAACCCGACTGCAATTTTTGTCTCTCCCATGCCACACTTCTGATTCCCAGCATGAAAACCTTCCATGTCCCTGCTGCAGGCTAAGTGTGTGATCGAACAGCTGGAACCCAGGTTCGCTCACTATGAGGAGTCCACAGTGATCGCGCCGATAAGAATACTGGAGCTTTTAGTTTTCGTTGTCCTCAGTCCATAGGTCACTCTTGGATTCGTCAATGAGGTGGCGAAAATCTGTTTCTAAGAATACTGAAAGGGTTGCTGGTCAGGACTGGAATAAGTCTTTCAACAGATTCTCCACGAAACGGCACAATGAGTGAAGGAGTGGTCGTTTCGTCATAGAACTGGGTATAGTCCCTGACTTTTGTGAGCTAGGCTACCTAATGGTGAAGGAGGAGGATAAGAATGAATGAAGGTTTAAAACCAGGATAGACGATGGTTTGACCGTAGCGTGACCCCAGAACTTGAAGAATTGAGTGGCAAGCGTGAAGTCGAATGGGTTGACGGAATTGTCAACGTTGGATGACGGTGGGGAGGAAAAGAAGGTTGGTTCGTCCTCGTTGTTTTTGCCGGCGGCTGGTGGTACCCTCGGTACGGCACCTCATGAGAGCCAGTAATCAGTATTGTATCTCTCTTCTCTCTTTCTCCTCTGCTTCCTTTCCTCTTTCTGGTAGGAGCCCACTAATAGCGAGCCACGAAGGAATAAAGGCTGGCAGTTGTGACGGACATGTTTCTCGTGGTTATGATTTTTTATCGAGTTATTAGTACCAAGAAACAGAAACGTTAAGAAATACTTCGGTTACATGTTGCCGTTTTAAGTGCCGTGAATATTCATTACGTACAGTGCATTCATTTGACAAAGCGACGTTGCGATCAAACCATTATTTGTATGTATGTATTATTCGTATTCAGCCGCAATACCACTTATGTTCTTTGACATAATATACTAACATGGGAGAACAAACTTAAAGTTCAACATCTTGATGATATAATTACCAAATCACAAAGTTGGTTTATTTTACCCATTTCCATACCGCCAAGGTGTCGCACGGGATGAATGTTGTGTTCCTGGCTATAGTACGAGAACGGCAATCTGATTGGTGAAGAAAGTTCCATGTTATCTTGGGTGTCTCTGGGGTACTGTGTGAGCAAGCCCTTCAATCATCTATTTGTCCCAGAGTTTTACTCTGACCCGGAAGTGGTAAATACCTGTTTAGGCGTCCCAATCTATGTGTTAGAAGTTTAAAAACACGAAGATCTTTTTAAAGAAACGTACGGCCTCTCGAAGAATGAATAATATTCATTTCATTATTCTGGCTGGGTTCACGGGTCAAGCGTCTGAGCACCTATAGATTTGTTCTCTATTACCAACCGCTATTGCCCTTATGCTACATCCCCTCCCAACGGCGCTTTTTTGTATCATTTGGGCGCAGATTAGGCGGTGGCGGAGGGTTCTACATATTTCCTGGAATTGGTCTGTTGACTCCATCGGTGATGGTGAGTTTTGGAGTTTTGGGAAGTTTTGGAGAATGTGGAGCACCCTTCATCAGTTATTTTCCCCTGGTTCCACTCTGACCCGAGTGGTAGTACCTGTTAGGGTAACCATCTATGGGTTAAATAGAAAACAGGAGTTTAAACAAAATTTGAGTACCCATCAAGAATGAATAAAACAAACGTCTTCGGCATAAATGACCAAATGGGTTGATATGTCGAAAAACCAAACCAACCAACCAACTAACCAACCCTAACCAACCAACAAACAAACAAACGGGTAGAATGTGACACATGGTCACAAATATGTGACATCCTGCGAGGATCGAACTCGTTATTCAATAATGTATCTGCGAAACTACCTGCAAACCATTTGGCAGTAAATAACCCATGAATGTTGATATGCCATTAAACAAAGAAATGAAACAAACCTTAAAAAACAACAACAATTTGGGTGACCTAAGCGTTCAGCATCATTTATGTCTGTACGAACCGTGTTTATAAGTCAGCATACCACCTTTAACAATTGTTTCCGATGGAGCCAAGTCGGAATATAGCACTTATCAAGCCAATTGTTTTGCTTGTACAGTATTTTTTCCCAGAGAAAGCAATGCTTTATCAACGCACGAAATTCAGATTTTTTCATTGTTTTGAAAATTTGCAACAGTAAAAGTAAATAAATCGTCGGGGTGGCTTATAGTCGTTATCAGCCAGACACGAGGAAGTCTATCCCATTTCCACTAGTGCTAGACCAAGGACATTGTTTTAGGCCTCTGAGGCGGAGCACCACACATACCACCAGCTCCTTACTTTACCGCACAGATCTCTGTGCTACTCAATACGCTGAGTTGGCGAGGTCGGTATCGAACTAGGAACCTTGTGGTTTCTAGCCGAACGCTCTACGACTGAGCTCACCCGGCCCTTTTAGCTTCCCTTACATAACTGTAATTTGTAAACTAATAATCCGACTGGGCTCAATTTTGACACGTTCCGTTTGAAGGTTAGTAATTTTATAAAATTCATATGAATTCTTTATTAGTGACCCCATCTATACGTCACGCCCGGGACTTATTGAGTGGTGTGTTAAGATAAATGTATAAACCCAGAAAAGTGGCTATTAACTTTACTAAATAAAATCTTCAATTTTGACATTCAAGTTTTGTTGATGCAGCTTGTTGTTGTTGTTGTTTTCGTTGTCAGGTTTATATTTCATTTAATTTTATTGTTGATAGTTTTTTAGAATCATTCTCGGCTGCAATAGCGTTCTTATCAACCTTGACCTTCTCAGAAAACCTCAATGTTAGCCTAATCTAATCAACCAATCCATCTAAATGCTAACTGTTTTTTTTTTCTAAAAAAAATAGGAAGATGCTATTGAGCCAGTTCCGGTAAAATAGACAAATCTACTTTTATGCTTATTTTACCGGCCCTGTAAATATTTTTTTTATGAATGCAAGTAATGTTAAATATATTGGTATTTCAGTCTCGGAAGACTATAATATATTTTTTGTGTCAGCGCCTCCTGTGACTGAAAAGTCCGATGTTTGAAAAACATTCTCGACTACAGATGTAGCATTTGAAGGCTGTCCCGGTTGATGGCTATGGTCCGCGTAAATTTAGCCGTGAATGGTAAATTCTTTCAAACATTTACGGCAACGGTGGAGGTTCGGTTGGTGGCTATGGTTCGGCGTAAATTTCTCATTAGTATTAGTATTAGAAAAAGTCTCCCGAACCCTAGCCATGAATGGTAAATTCTTTCAAACATTTACGGCAACGGTGGAGGTTCGGTTGGTGACTATGGTTCGGCGTAAATTTCTCATTAGTATTAGTATTAGAAAAAGTCTCCCGAACCCTAGCCATGAATGGTAAATTCTTTCAAACATTTACGGCAACGGTGGAGGTTCGGTTGGTGACTATGGTTCGGCGTAAATTTCTCATTAGTATTAGTATTAGAAAAAGTCTCCCGAACCCTAGCCATGAATGGTAAATTCTTTCAAACATTTACGGCAACGGTGGAGGTTCGGTTGGTGACTATGGTTCGGCGTAAATTTCTCATTAGTATTAGTATTAGAAAAAGTCTCCCGAACCCTAGCCATGAATGGTAAATTCTTTCAAACATTTACGGCAACGGTGGAGGTTCGGTTGGTGACTATGGTTCGGCGTAAATTTCTCATTAGTATTAGTATTAGAAAAAGTCTCCCGAACCCTAGCCATGAATGGTAAATTCTTTCAAACATTTACGGCAACGGTGGAGGTTCGGTTGGTGACTATGGTTCGGCGTAAATTTCTCATTAGTATTAGTATTAGAAAAAGTCTCCCGAACCCTAGCCATGAATGGTAAATTCTTTCAAACATTTACGGCAACGGTGGAGGTTCGGTTGGTGACTATGGTTCGGCGTAAATTTCTCATTAGTATTAGTATTAGAAAAAGTCTCCCGAACCCTAGCCATGAATGGTAAATTCTTTCAAACATTTACGGCAACGGTGGAGGTTCGGTTGGTGACTATGGTTCGGCGTAAATTTCTCATTAGTATTAGTATTAGAAAAAGTCTCCCGAACCCTAGCCATGAATGGTAAATTCTTTCAAACATTTACGGCAACGGTGGAGGTTCGGTTGGTGACTATGGTTCGGCGTAAATTTCTCATTAGTATTAGTATTAGAAAAAGTCTCCCGAACCCTAGCCATGAATGGTAAATTCTTTCAAACATTTACGGCAACGGTGGAGGTTCGGTTGGTGACTATGGTTCGGCGTAAATTTCTCATTAGTATTAGTATTAGAAAAAGTCTCCCGAACCCTAGCCATGAATGGTAAATTCTTTCAAACATTTACGGCAACGGTGGAGGTTCGGTTGGTGACTATGGTTCGGCGTAAATTTCTCATTAGTATTAGTATTAGAAAAAGTCTCCCGAACCCTAGCCATGAATGGTAAATTCTTTCAAACATTTACGGCAACGGTGGAGGTTCGGTTGGTGACTATGGTTCGGCGTAAATTTCTCATTAGTATTAGTATTAGAAAAAGTCTCCCGAACCCTAGCCATGAATGGTAAATTCTTTCAAACATTTACGGCAACGGTGGAGGTTCGGTTGGTGACTATGGTTCGGCGTAAATTTCTCATTAGTATTAGTATTAGAAAAAGTCTCCCGAACCCTAGCCATGAATGGTAAATTCTTTCAAACATTTACGGCAACGGTGGAGGTTCGGTTGGTGACTATGGTTCGGCGTAAATTTCTCATTAGTATTAGTATTAGAAAAAGTCTCCCGAACCCTAGCCATGAATGGTAAATTCTTTCAAACATTTACGGCAACGGTGGAGGTTCGGTTGGTGACTATGGTTCGGCGTAAATTTCTCATTAGTATTAGTATTAGAAAAAGTCTCCCGAACCCTAGCCATGAATGGTAAATTC
>CM042147.1:129050289-129052789 GCA_023376005.1 Doryteuthis pealeii
TTGTACCTTTTAACACACCTTGTATTCTGAAAAAAAGTTAAATTCATTCTTCATTTCTATCTTGGTAAATGCAGCTTTCAACTTAGTACTTTTTTGACACACCTTGTATTCTGAAACTATTAATTAATGGAACATTATTTTTTCATAATACAAGGTGTGTCAAAAGTACAAAAATCTCGATACTTTTTGGCACACCTTTTATTTTTTTTTTGCACACACACACACACACACACACACACACCACACACACAAACATATATATATATAATATATATATATATATATATATATATATATATATATATATCTTTAAATGGGAGGAAAAATATATCTTAAAAAGGAAGGAAAAACTCAACACCGTTATTTATACATACTGGATCATATAATAATACAGTGTGTCTTAGAAATCACATATAGAATCATCCTTTGCTACCAAGTTTTGGATACCTCATACACACACACACACACACACACACACAACACACACACACACACACACACACACACACACATATATATAATATATATATATTATATATAATATATATATATATAATATATATATATATATTACTATTGCCGCTAAAACGTTTTTGCTGTGGTAGCGTTAGTAATTAATCCAAAATGTGTTCCATATATTTCATAAACATAAAACATTAATAGTTGTAGAAAAATGTATTCATCTCCCACGTTTTTGGTGTTCAAGACACCCTTTTTGGGAAACTAAATTCGGTGGACTACTCCATTTTATATGGACGGTGATTTTTGATTAAAACAAGATATGTCAAAAAAGTATCGAGATTTTTTGTACTTTTTGACACACCTTGTATTCTGAGGAAGAAAAAAACCAACGTTCCATTCATTCTTCATTTCTATCTTGGTAAATTCAGCTTTAAACTTGCTACTTTTTTGACAAACTTTGTATTCTGAAAAAAATTAATGAATGGAACGTAATTTTTTTCAGAATACAATGTGTGTCAAAGAGTACAAAAAATATCGATAATTTTTTTACACACCTTGTATTCTGGAAAAAATTAATGAATGGAACGTTATTTTTTTTCAGAATACAAGGTGTGTCAAGAATACAAAAAATCTCTATACTTAATTAATGAATAGAACGTCATTTTTTTTAGAATACAAGATGTGTCAAAAAGTACAAAAAGTCTCGACACTTTTTTGACACGCCTTGTAGGTTAAGGCAGTAATGCTTAATTATTCGTTTGCGATCGGCTGAGTTTGTGTTTACATTTCCCCAGCGATTAATTTATGTTGTTTAGAAGGTTTTTCTTTTCTGGGAATCTAATTTTCTTGTAAGTACAAAAAACATGTATCATTCAGGGCTCTACATATATTTTGATTTTCTTAAGATCTCCCATAAAGTTTTGATACTTACGATAAAATTCTATCTAGCAATCTTCTCTCTCTACGTGTTATTTTTCAATTCATCTTTCTTTCCAACTTATTCTCTGTTGTTTTCTTTCTTTCTTCTTTCTTTCTTTCTTTCTTTCTTTGTATAACTAAAGGTATTTGAAAGGATCTCTATCGACCGATTCCTTGAAATTGTCAGGATGTCTACTTTATAGATTTAAAAAAGAAAAAAAAGATGAAGATGCATTTTAGCTAACGTGACAAACTCAAAGTAAGAGTCTAATTTAACTCTTTGTATACTTTAAACCGCTCAAAGTAGTTCTTCCAACACTGCGATCCAACTGTAAGCAGCGGCTCTCGCACGTGTCACTTGAAGGACCCAGATTAAAATAATAATAGGACTTTATTTGAATAGAATGAGTTCTGATGTGAATAGATAGTGAACTTTGAAATATCCCATCAAACAGGTAAAAAAATAACGAAAAATGTTGTACAGTGGTGCGGAAAATTTGGTGGGCAAGGGGTTACAGTTTATACAGGACCCATCCCTTAAAAAGACTTTTAATTTTTTCGAATTTTCAAAAATGGTTAAAGAGTCCAGTCTTCCCTACTATTTACCCGTAGCTGCAGGGAGAGTAGTTTGATGCAAACCTTTCCCAAGGGTAGCAGCGCTATATGAAATGCAAACAGTCTCCTCCAGGATTTGAATTCCTACCGACGAGTCCATTTCCTACGACGGTAAGCATTATACCAAGTACCTTCACCCATTTTATCATATATGTGCAAGATGGCGGTTACGGGGGGGGTCTATTCCAATTTTTGAGCTTTGGGGAGTTTGGAGTACCCTATTATTGCCATTACTCCCAGGTCCACTCTGACCTGGAGTGGTAGTATATGTTAGCATTCCATCTATGGGTTAAATAGATTAAAAAATGTGTTTAAAAATGTGTCAAAAAGTTCCGTGATGGTTCCCGATTACGACAAGAGCGTTCCCGGTTACGACAAGAAGGTTCCTGAGTTCGAATAGAAGGTTTCCGAGTTCGAAAAGGTTCCCGAGTCCGACAAGAAATACCTGAAGAAGGCCGGAGGGTACATCGGCCGAAACGTTGTACAAATAACAATGAAAATGAGG
>CM042147.1:129055289-129062789 GCA_023376005.1 Doryteuthis pealeii
AAAAAGTAAGTAAAGTCGTCGGGGCGGCCTAATGTCGGTATCGGCCAGACAGCGAGGGAGTCTATCCCCTTTTCACTAGCGCTAGACCAAGGAGATTATTTGAGCATCTGAGGTGGAGCACCACACCTACCATCAGCTCCTTACTTTACCGCACAGATCCCTGTGCTACTCATACGCTGAGTTGGCGGGGGCCAGTATCGAACCAAGAACCTTGAGATTCCTAGCCGAAGACTCTAGCGACTGAGCTAAACCGGTCCAAAAATGCGCAAATATCGGTATATATATACACACAATGTCAATATAGATTTATAATTTCCCGTGAAACACTTTATATACATCCTCACTTAAACGTGAAAAATAATTGAATCAAACACTATTGATATAATTACCAATATCTATTTGTTTACGCCAATAGACGGTGATCGAATATATTCACAGTTTATCAGACGTAACACTTAGGAATATAATTTAAGCCAAAAACGTGTTGTGCAATTTATATATAATCCTCATTGATTTAGTCATACTATCTCTCTCTCTCTCTCTCTCTCTCTCTCTCTCTCTATATATATATAATATATATATATATATATATATATATACTTTGGTGCGGTACCAAGTTTCTTGGTACAAGGTGATTCTAGGCTGGTCCCAGTTCTCTACCAGTAGTTTGTTGTAGAGTTCAGGTTCCGTATGAGAGCTAAATGTTTAATTATTGTAAACAGAGCAAATGAAAATCCTGTTGGTCAGTCAAACTAAACTTAGGAATTTACCAAACAGACTAGGCTGACACATAAAAACACCGCCAACCAGGCAAAGGATGAAGGAAAAAAATTTTTTTTCCAACAATAAAAAAGACACTTGAAAAAAGAAAAAAATGCAATATGACCACCCATGAATGAGGGAGGTGAAATGTATGAATATAAAATGAATTTGGCCATGTGCCTGTCTAAATAAAATATATCAGTGGTCTGAAGAAGCTCGTGGGCATACTCGCGAGTGGAAATGGTCCATAACCACGATACCCATGGTATTTAAGGCCTTTTATTCCCATATATATATATATATATATATATATATATATATATATATATGTGTGTGTGTGTGTGTGTGTGGTTTCTTTATTTAATTGCATATCAACGTCATGGGTTATTTTATGCCAAAGACATTCATATAGACAAACAGTACTCTTACTATTTAACCCATAGCTGAGGGATGAATGGGTTCATAACTTTCCCAAGGGTATTAGTCCGAAAATGAATGCAATAACGTGACTGTTGTTCGAATTCGCTTATTATGATATCGCATTTCAGCAGGTTGCTACTATGCCACAGGAACCCCATCTCTCTCTCCCTCCATCTCTCTCTCCCTCTCTCTCCCCCTCTCTCTCTATATATATATATGTAATGGTTAAAGTCATGGGAAATGGACTCGTCGTCCCGAATTCAAATCCTGGACGTGGTAATTGCATTTCACTTAACGCTAATACCCTTGGGAGAGGTATGAATCCTACTCTCCCTCCAGCTATGGGTAAATAGTGGGGCAGACTAGGCTCTAACCTTGGTTATGAGAAGGAAAACTCTGAATTCAAACCTGTTGAACTCCGCTTAAGAAATTGATCTTGTGTCACACCCTGCTCATGGGAGGGGTTGGTATATATATATATATATATATATAATATATATATATATATATATATATACGTGTGTGTGTGTGTGTGTGTGTGTGTGTGTAAAAGGAATGACTTACCGGTAAACATATTGGGTTGGTCTCAATATTTGGTTGGTACAAGTGTTACTCGGATATGTCAACGTTATAACAAGTATAAAACACTCAATACGTAAGTGGAGCTGATTTATTATATAGTATGTACAGAAATAACCTACTCGAGTTTCATCATAAGGATCTTTAGGGTTAAATCCACTGAATTAATCAAGATATTGATTAATTACAGCTAACTGCTGGAGTTCATGTTGTTTTTTGGTTTGGTTTGTTTTACGGCACATCAACCTCAGTGGGTCATTTAATGCCGATAAAGTTTTGAAATAAATCAATTCTTAATGGATAATACAATCTTTTTATAAATACATTTTTTCTATTTAACCCATAGATGGGACCCTAACAGGTACTACCACTCCGGGTCAGAGTGGACCAGGGAGCAATGGTGATGAAGTGGTGCTCCACATTCCCCAAACCTCCAAATCTGGAACCTCACCATCAGATAGAGTTTAACGTCATTCCCAGGACAGTTCATGTTGTAATTATCTTGATATAATATCTTGATTAATTCAGTGGATTTAACCCTGAAGATCCTTATGGTGAAACTCCAGTAGTTTATTTCTGTACACACTATAATACATATATATATATATATATATATATATATATATATATATATATATATATATATAATTCTATTACTTATCTATCTATCTATACGAGGGTTGTTTTTTTTTTAGTATCAGCCATGCATAGGCCAATATGATGTCGGACCGGAGATGGTGGGTGTTCGCAGTCTTTGAAGGGGACCGGCTGACATTCCACTCACGCTGAAGGATTATGAGTTAATCCTCATCTTAATCCCAACTTCATTGACACTCAAACGAAAGCTAATTTGTTGGGATTTGAACAACTAGACCAACCGCCACCACATCTTAAAAAAACGCCTAATGAGCTTCAACAAAGTCACACGTAAACTTTTATAGGACCCAAGAGAATAGCAAATGTAGATTACGTGTATGTGATATATATATTATTTATAATGGAGATTGTGTGTTTTTCTGTCTGTAACCGAAACTATTTTACTATACAAATCACAATTCCCTTTGTTATTTACATCACATTCGCCATGATATTATTTTTATTTAAACCTCGATTATTAATAAAATTGTTTTACATCATTAAGACTGTTGACCATATCTACATGATATTTTCCACGTACCCCACTTGTACGGGTCAGGCACAAGGCCCTATTTATGTGGGACCACCCACAAACCGAAGCTCATGGGGTGGCGGGTGAAAAATTGCGTCGATCCCGTCGGCATTCCCCCTCAAGGGGGCGCCTCAGGCGCTGGGCAATAAACCCAGCCCTGCCCTTTTAAATCAAGGGGCAGGTGTTGCCTGGGGGGATGGCCCCCTGGGTTCGACGCCGTTAATTATATCAATGGTCCAGAGGCCGAAGCCACTGTCGACCATATCTACATACTAATAACATGCAAGTGTATTTAAATATACAACAAAAGAGCGGTTTACAGTATAAATGGGAAGGCTAATTTGCATATTGATTTTAAAAATTTGATTTTAATAAATATATGCTTAGTATTATTGATTTCAAATTGTTTGGGTTTTTTTTCTTGTTGAATATGAGCAACAATCTCGGGGATAAATCTTGAAAGAAATTCATTAACAAAAAGAAATAACTGTAATTTTATTCTTTACTTCATATTTTAACTAAATAGTTAAATTAGAAAAATTTACCAATGAAAGACGGTAATGGAAAGTGACGGAAGAGTTTGTTTCAAAGTTGTTCTATTTTTCGATTATATCCCCTCTGTTCCAAATCTTTTTATCTGCATTCTTATTCATTTTCATTAGACTTTCTAATTTAATATGATATTTTATTATATTAAAACTGAAATACTTGCACCCGGAGCTTGCATATATTTGCTAGTATATATATATATATATATATATATATATATATATATATATATATATATATATATATATATATATATAATAATAAGATAAATATATAAAGGTTTTATAATCTATTTATTAGGTGACAAAGGACCAATCACAACCATATTGGTTTCATGCGATGCAATCATCAGGTGAAGATGTTTCAAATGTCATTGAAACATCTTCACCTGATGATTGCATCGCATGAAACCAATATGGTTGTGATTGTTCCTTTGTCACCTAATAAATAGATATGTAAAACCTTTATATATTTATCTTAATATATTATATAACAGCTCTATTTTATATTGAGCATTCTACAATAATACTGCCTTTGGTACGCCATTCCAGCAAAAGCTGAAACAGTGACCATCTCACACTATAGTATATATATATATATATATATATATATATATATATATATATATATATATATATCCATATAATATCTAATAATCTATAATAATTAATTAGATATATATTCTATATAATCTATATAATATCTAATAATATCTAATAATTAATTAGATAAAACAGGTGCTCTTGGATCTTCATATATATATATAAGTAATTTAGGGGAAAATATTAAGGAAAATAGGAAGATAGGAGGAAGAAATAAACAAGTAAATAAATGAAATTAAATGAACTGGGTCGTCCCTTAGTTGAAATCTGGAATATATTGATTTAACAGAAATTCCTAACAAATTACCGACAGAAAATGGTTAAATATCCATTTTTATGACCCACAGCAGAGGGAATAGGACAATAAAAAAATCTGTTTTCAAATGCCTTAAAAGTGATAATGAATTCGTCATTCGCATCTAATGATTTGGGAGTGTTAGACATTTTATCAAGGTTCCTGAAATAGACTATAATGCAAAATATCTGAGTCTTTTGTTATATTTTTCCTTATAAATTTGCTCTGTGACTCTAACAATAAGAGCACACAGTTTTTAAAAAATTCCTATGTCGTAAGAAGATTTCTTATCCGAAGTTTATATATATATATATATATATATATATATATATATATAGATATAGATATATATATATATAGAGAGAGAGAGAGAGAGAGAGAGAGAAAGAGAGAGAGAGAGAGAGAATTCTTAAAGTAATGAATATTTGTTATAAAGTGAAACATCGAATATTAACATTTTGGTGTATATCTGAGTGTAGGGTAATTAGGGGCCGACGATATTTCACATAATCAACCCCCACCCCACACACAGAGAGAGAGAGAGAGAGAGAGAAGAGAGAGAGAGAGAGAGAGAGAGAGAGAGAGAGAGAGAGAGAGAGAGCAACGCCCAACTGGATGGTGAACGTTATCTACAGGAAATTGTGCAAGCAGATATAATTTGACCATTCGGACTAATGGTACATGCGCAAACCAGAAACACAACTTAAAAAATAATGTTGCCTGTGTTTTTTTATTACATTCTAACGTCTTCAATTCTTCTAATGTATTTTGAGCCCTGTCTAAAGCTGATAGGAGTAGAGTGTTGAATCAATTAAAACTCAGGTATGGGACTATAACCATAGGCTTAGCAAATGATTGGATGCTAATCATGCTAAAAAATTGTTAAAACCAATGATTAAATAGTGTAAAAAGGATCAGATATATAGATCGATAGATAGATAGATTGGAACTGACTATGGAAAATAGGTAGGTAGATTTATATATATATATGAACAGACTATGATAGATAGATATGAATAGTATGATATATATATATATATATATAATATATATATATATATATATATATATATATATATATATATATATACAAGGGTTTTGTAATTTGCTTGAAGCATTGTGTTTATATTGGTTTGTTGGTTGGTTTTGAAGGCTGTCACAAGTGTAAAGAAAAAATAAGGTAACTTTGGTGTTGTTTGTTAACCTGTGATTTTTTCTTAATTCTTAATATTAGGAATAAATTTTATCCCAAAATATTAAGAATTAAGAATAAATCATGAACAGACTATGATAGATAGATAGATAGATAGATAGATAGGAACCTACTATGCCATTTAGATATGTAGATAGATAAATTTAAATATATATGAACAGGCTATGATAGATAGATAGATAGATGAACTGTATGATAGATAGATAAGTATATATGAATAGACTATGATAGATAAAAAGATATGTATGATCAGATAGGTACATCGATATATGTAGATAGATATGAACAGAATGATAGAGAGATAGATTTATATATATATATGTATATGTATATATACATGCATACATACATAGATAGATAGATTTAGATATATACGAACAGACTATGATAGATAGATAGATAGATATGAACAGATTGGTAGATATACACACACACACACACACACACACACACACACATATATATATATATATATATATATATATATGAACAGACTATGATAGATGGATATTAACTATGATTGATAGATAGGTTGCTATGAAAATAAATAAATAGATAGATATGAACATACTTTGATCGATAGGTCATTAGATAGATATAACAGATATGACAGACTATAATATATAGATATAGATATATATGAATAGAATATAATAGATAAATATGAACAGATTATGATAGATAGATATGAACTGGCTATGATTGATAAATAGATAGGTTGCTTGGTAGATATAGATAAATAGATATGAACATACTATGATAGATAGTTAAATAGATATAATAGATATGACAGACTATAATAGATATAGATATATATGAACAGAATGTAATAGATAGATATGAACAGACTATGATAGATAAAAAATAAGTATAATCAGATAGGTACAAAGATAGATGTAGATAGATATGAACAGACTATAACTGGTATATAAGTAGGTAGATAAGTAAAGTCGACGGGGCGGCCTAAAGTCGGTATCAGCCAGTCAGCGAGGGAGTCTATCCCCTTTTTCAATAGCGCCAGACCAAGGAGATTGTTTTTAGCATCTGAGGTGGAGCGTCACATCTACCATCAGCTCCTTACTTTACCGCACAGATCCCTGTGCTACTCATACGCTGAGTTGGCGAGGACCGGTATCGAACTAGGAACCTTGTGGTTTCTAGCCGAACGCTCTACCGACTGAGCTAACCCGGATAGATAGATATAAACAGACTATGATAGATAAATAGATTGACAGAGAGATAGATATAAATAGACCGAGATAGATATAATTGAGATGAAATAGAAGGCTAGATACCAAGAAAGGATACCCCTTCCACAAACACATAAAATCAAATATAATATAAGGGCCTAACTAACCTGAAAAAACAATTGGGAGGATAAGCCCTCATATAGCCAATACCCATTGCGAGCACCAGACCCGGGTGTTGACATGAATTCAATCTATGTCTGTTTGCGGACATCTGTGTTGAGACGCGTAGTAGCGGTGCAAGATCAAAACTCGCTAAAAAGATCTTATCAAGCACAGATTTTGAGAAACGGGTCAGATTCCAAACTATCGTGTCTGTACACACGCTGCAGAGACTAGTGGTCATCTAATATCTAGCCGGGGAGTCATCGTGGTACAGTGGTTAACGAGTTGGACTGATAAGTGAATTCGAAATCCAGTAGCGCTATTACGTTCACTTTCGGATTGATACCTTTGGGAAAGGCATGAAACCCCTCATCCCTTCAACAACTGGTTTAATAGTACAACAACCGTTGATTTATCACTAAACAAAGGAAGAACCAAACCAACCTGAAAAAGAATTGAAAGTGCATTAGCCTAAACAATCATGCTCACCTTCGGATAAGTACCCTTAGGAACGCCCTCATTCCCCTCAGTAATATGTTAAATAGTACCACTACTGTTCT
>CM042147.1:129065289-129077789 GCA_023376005.1 Doryteuthis pealeii
CTATCTATCTATCTATCTATCTATCCCAGTCTGATCCTATCTATCTATCTATCTATTTAAGCTGGTTCACATCTATCTATCTATCTATATATCTATTTAAGCTGGTTCACATCTATCTATCTATCTATCTATCTATCTATCTATCTCAGTCTGTTCATATCTATCTATCTATCCATCTAAGCTGGTTCACATCTATCTATCTATCTATCTATCTATCTATATCTATATATATATAGATATATCTATCTCAGTCTGTTCCTATTTATCTATCTATCTATCTATCTATTTAAGCTGGTTCACATCTATCTATCTATCTATCTATCTATCTATCTATCTATATATATATATATATATATATATATATATATCTCAGTCTGTTCCTATTTATCTATCTATCTATCTATCTATCTATCTATCTATCTATCTATCTATTTAAGCTGGTTCACATCTATCTATCTATCTATCTATCTATCTATCTATCTCAGTCTGTTCATATCTATCTATCTATCTATTTAAGCTGGTTCACATCTATCTATCTATCTATCTATCTATCTATCTATCTATCTATCTATCTCAGTCTGTTCATACCTATCTATCTATCTATTTAAGCTGGTTCACATCTATCTATCTATCTATCTATCTATCTATCTCAGTCTGTTCATACCTATCTATCTATCTATTTAAGCTGGTTCACATCTATCTATCTATCTATCTATCTATCTCAGTCTGTTCATATCTATCTATCTATTTAAGCTGGTTCACATCTATCTATCTATCTATCTATCTATCTCAGTCTGTTCATATCTATCTATCTATTTAAGCTGGTTCACATCTATCTATCTATCTATCTATCTATCTATCTATGAGACAATCAACGTCTGTTTCTTTGTTCGGATACTAGTTGCAATTCTCCAATTCTGGTTTAAGATGTATTTTAGAATATTCTACGGAAGAATCTGATGTTTTTAACCAAGGTAGTGCTATCTCCCCATTGAATAAGCAAGACTTTGAAATTAATTGACCAGTCTACATAACTGGTTAGTAATATCTCATTTACTGATATCAACGTCAACATAGGCATAGGTAAAGCATGGGTTGTTATTGGCAGTCTTTTCATATCTATCAATAAACAAATGTAGGTTGCATGTATGTTCAAATAAAACACTGATGAAATCCTGCTCAAGGCAGGACGAAATATATCTACTTGTTTGAGTTGCTCTTTTTGTCCACTTTTTCCTCTATTCTTTACCACATTTTGTCGGATTTACTCCAACCCTCCTATCCTCATATCTATCTATCCATCTATCTATCTATCTATCTATCTATCTATCAGACAATGAAGCTATCAGCCGTTTGATTCTTCGTTCTAAAAGTTGCTACAATACTCCAATTCTGGTTTGAAATATGTTTTAGAATGTTTAACGGAAGAGTCTGATGTATTTTAACCAGGTAAACTGGACAAACATCTATCTAGTTAAGCTGGTTCACATCTATCTATCTATCTATTTATCTATCTATCATCTATCTATTTAAGCTGGTTCACATCTACCTATCTATCTATCTCAGTCTGTTCCTATCTATCTATCTATCTATCTATCTAAGCTGTTTCACATCTATCTATCTATCTATCTATCTATCTATCTATCTATCTATCTATGAGACAATCAACGTCTGTTTCTTTGCTGTAATTCTCCAATTCTGGTTTAAGATGTATTTTAGAATATTTTACGGAAGAATCTGTCATATCTATCTATCTATCTATCTATCTATCTATCTATCAATTTATTTATTTATCAAGCATTTATATGGATCTATCTATCTATTTATAAAGCATTTATATGTTTTAGAATGTTTAACGGAAGAGTCTGATGCATTTTAATCAGGTAAACTGGACAAACGCTGACTATTGTTAGTGAGTTCAGTTGTCATCAAATACACTATATTTTCGGCTTTGTTACAAACTATACAGAGCTTGTTATGGACACATAGCGCAACGGATATAGGGGTTCAGTTAATACAGTTCTAAGTGACAATCAAGCTGTAGGTTGCAGGTTCAATTCTGACCACGGGCGATAATAACATAGAATACTTAACATAGCTTAATATTTATAAGCAGTCATGGTTAACGGAATGAGAACCAGTCTACCCCAGTGGATTGAATAAAGGGTTCGGTTCGAAGTTCCTTGAAGACTACCGATTATAACATTAAGACTCCAAAGTTCGAAGAGAATGTTCCCGAGTTCAATAAGGTTCCTGAGTTTGACAAGAAACACAGAGGAAAGTCCGAGGACACATCGGCCGAAACGTTGTATATATAACAATAAAGATGAAGACAACAGTTCGAAAAATCCAAATAATACCAACGAACGTTATACATTCTTGTCTTGGTTATCGTAGTCTTTTACAACGTATCTTAGTTTCTGTTGTAGAGTAGCTAACACCCCTTCAGCTCTCTATCAGATGGACTGGCTCATAGGCATAGAATAGCCTACGACTAAAGTGGATTAATGGCCGGTTTAGCTAAGTCGGTAGAATACTTAACTAAGAATTAATTTATTTCAAAACTTTATCGGCATTAAATAACCCACTGAGGTTTGATATGCCGTAAAACAAAACAAACCAAACGTCATAAAAACTGTTAATTTTTAACGGCATTGGCGTTTCAAACGAAGCATTTAATTTATTTATTTGTGCCCCTTCTTCATTTTCTCCGCTTCCGTCCTGTCCGCTCTGGGGGTCCGATTGTTAGAGTGTATTAGTTGTCATCAATATCCCTGTAATTCCAACCGAGTTTTTTTTTTTGGCGGAGTTGGGGTCGGTTCTTCGCTACAAACAAAATGAAATCAAAATATTGAGTGAGGACGACAACAACGGGCAAAGCGACAGACGAAGACAACGTTTGTTTTAGTCTATTTTATTTTTTTCAATTTGTTCTCAAAGAAAATGGTGGGTGGATGATAAAATTTCATACCGACTTATACAAAGACGCATGGGCAGGCATACACACAGATGCGCACACACATAAACAAATGCACGCACACACACAGATGTACACATCGAGGGAATCACGGAATGACATTTAACATACGCATGAGGAAGCTTAGTAGGAAGCGCGTGGTGTAATGGTTAAAGTTATGGGAAATGGACTCGTCGCCCCGATTTCAAATCCTGGACGTGGTAACTGCATTTCACTTAGTGCTAATACCCTTGGGAAAGGTATGAATCCTACTTTCCCTCCAGCTATGGGTAAATAGTAGGGCAGACTGGGCTCTTTAACCTTGGTTCGGCAACCAGTCTAGGAGAAGGAAAACTCTGAATTCAAACTTGTTAAACTCCGCTTAAGAAATTGACCTTGTGTCGCATCCTGCTTGTGCGGAGGGGTTGGTAAATATATATATATATAATGTACAAATAAAACCCACATATATTTCACACGCACACACATACACACACATCTATATATATAGATGAATATAAGTTATGAGATATATAGAAATATTTATTTTATGTTATTTCTTTTCTCATTCTTATATATATATATATATATATATATAATATATATATATATATATATATATAATATGAAGGCGTATATAGACATAACATACTCAGGTTTCAGCATAAGGGATCTTCAGGGTTAATTGCAATGAATTAATCAAGATATTGATTAATTACATGCAATCGCTGGAGTGAATAATGCAATTATGACCGTTGAAAACAGTTTCGCAGTGAAGTTGAATGCTATGTACTTTATTGCGTCAATCAAAAGTTTAAAAAGCCGTGAGGGAAATTTTGTACGCAAAGAGTTAAACTATATATATATATATATATTAAATTTTTACTTGAAGGCACTTACAACGCATGTATCGCATAAAATTCGATACTTTTTCTTATAGAAAATGAACTTGACAAGTGTAATCCCGGCAAAGGATGGCTCGGTGTGTAGAATACCGTACAGACTGTTTCGACTTTATTAAGTCTCATCAGCGGTATATACTAACGATTTTCCTCCGACAGAAATCGAAACCGGGACTTCAGCAGACACAGTGAAACACTAGTGAAACACTTTTATCGCCTCGGCCACAGTACACAGCTGACCATCCTAGCGAAATTAAGCTTGTCAAGTGATACTTACACGCCTCTATCCATAATAGGTAAGGGGGTGTTATTGGGAGAATAATAACAAACAGACCGTATGCCCTTCGGCGAAGTGAATAAGATTTTTGGATGTTTGTTTATTTTAGAAACGTTGCTGAATAAAGTATGTATTAAATTTTTACTTGAAGGCACTTACAACGCATTTATCGCATAAAATTCGATACTTTTTCTTATAGAAAATGAACTTGACAAGTGTAATCCCGGCATCAACATCGCCTTTGTCATTCAACTTTTCAAAATGACGCATCAGCGTTCATTAACTGCGAAACTGTTTTCAACGGTCACAATTACAATATGAACTCCCGCGTTAACTATAATTAAACAATATCCTGATTAACCCTGAAGATCTTTATGGTGAAACTCGAGTAGGTCATTATTTGTACACACTATAATACTATATATATTTTTAATACCCATCCCCTTCCGAGTAAGTCAATTCGTCTTGTTGCCAACATCGCAAAATCCGCTACAATGGAGAGTTTACCGACAAAAAAGGTATACATATCGGCATGACCGACAAATATATGGCGCGAATGCCCACATTGGTGAATAATGTAACAACTTTCGTTCTTTTTTGCAGAATTAAGTTTTTGTTTGTGAACTGATTTGACATTTTTCTCCGACCCAAACACCACGGAGTGAATGAGCTCTGATGATGATTTTTGTAAAATCGAAATATTGATCAGTATCAGCTATGATTATATTATAAATTGTTTTCTCTTTAACATCATTGTGTGATGTTTTCATTCCACCTTTCATATATATAATATATATATATATATATAATATATATATATATATATATATAATATAGTTTTTAATTTTTGCGTACAAAATTTCCCTCACAGTTGTACCAAATTTCCTTGGTATTTTTTACGCGTATGATAGGATATTTCCAAGTTCAGCATCTATTCATATCAGAACTCATTCTATTCAAATAAAGTCATATTATTTTAATCTGAATTCCTCTGCTCAATTGCAATGCGGCTTTCGGTTTACGATAGAATCGCAGTGGTGGAAAAGCTGCTGTGAGCGGTTTAAAGTAGGCAAACAGTTAGCAGACATATATAAAGACTATATGTAGATTTGAGTTCTCTGGTGATCGTAACATATATCGGTAGATATATGTATTCATCAGTTAAATGAACGCCTCTTACTGGCAGCTGCTGACAGCCGAGAGGTAAAGAGTAGGACTGGTGAAAAGTCAGTCGAATTTCACTCCCGGGTAGAAGCAGTTGCTAAATCTAGCCACACTGATGAGACGTGAAACGTCAAAAATGGTGTCTGTGGATGACTATATATATATATATATATATATATATATATATATGGGGAGGATTAAATAAATTAGGCTAAAACTTCGACCGCCTGTCGGCTGGGGCGTTAGAATGTACCGACTGCCACCTCTGCAGAAAGGTAAGACTCCCCCAATGGGGCCACCTTTGGCCGTGGGTGGCGACACGTGATGCTTAAGGATAGAGCCCGGGTGGATGAGCAGTTCATGACATGCAATACTCCACTTTGCCCTATCTCGGTCTAGACGGTGGTCGGAGAGGCCCCTCCGATCAATCGGCTGGTCACGTCAAGCCCTAGCACCTATATGATTTTCCCAACCCTATTGCCCTTATGGCAAGCCCCAACCCCTTTTTATCATATGGGCTTAGAAGGCGGACTGAGGTCTACATGTCCTGGGAATGACGTTAAACTCTACTGATGGTGCGGTTCCAGTTTTGGAGGGGGAATGTGGAGCACCCCATTCATCACCATTGCTCCCTGCCCACTCTGACCCGAGTGGTAGTACCTGTTAGAGACCCATCTATGGTTAAATGAAAAATGTATTTATAAAAAATTGTATTATCCATTAAGAATTGAATTTCAAAACATTATCGGCATTAAATCGGCATTAAATGACCCACTGAGGTTGATATGCCGTAAAACAAAACAAACCAAACTAAAACTTCGATCACGTAACCACAACAGTACCAACTATAAGGACGCATGGATAGAACACATTGTGACAATAATAAAGATACTAGCAGTACCTATGGATATACCACAGTATGATAATTCAATTATTAAAACGTTTGATTGGTTTAGTTAAGAGCTATCGCGTAAATAGTTCAATATATAAAAATATAGTAATCTTGATTTAACTCTGTCTCACTCTTTTTTCTTTCTTTCCTGCTTTTCATCTTTTCATTATGTTCGATTGAAACAGATTAGCGTTATCCCTTCTATGCGCTCACCCTCTCTTTTTATCTATCCCCATCTTTCTTTCTTTCTTTCTTATTATATTTTTCTATGTACTATGTTCTGTTTCTTTGCTTTATTTCTTTATAATAATAATGGAATGGTCCATTATTTAACCGAGGTGACAACACTCATAAGAAATAAGAATCCGACGATTGAACGACACCAGATAATCAGGATTTACATTTTTGCATTTCATCTTGGACGATTTGGACGGCATCATTTTTAACCAGAGGATGTTTCAAGATGATAACGGTCAGAAAATTAAGGAACACAAGTATCAATATATAGATGTTATGGCGAAAGTGCGGATAATTTTTGACTCTCCCTCGTATTTTCGGTTGTTGGCCTCTGTGAGAATGTACTTTATATGCTTTCCTTCTGATACTGTGTATAAAAGGAAAGTGATATTGAAGGAACGTCAAAGTATATCCAATGTATTCAAATTCGTCGTCTAAATATTCGAGGCTGAATATGATAAGAACTTTAAAACGGAAACCTTTTTTATTTTCGTATTGTGATGTGAGTAAGAATGTGTGTGATCATTTTCAATCTAAAAGGGACTCGCAACTTACTTTATAAGCAAAAATAAAATATATAAATAAATATATTTAAATATATATAAAATATAATAGAATATTTAAATATACTAGTACAAAATAAAAAAAACACCCTCCGGGCGATGTAAAAATAGTTTTTTGAAACACATTGCCTGAGGGGTGGGAGTTAAAAATTCAATGTCAGCGAGTTTGTACCCTAAGTAAGTAAAATCATCAAATTCATTAAAGGATTAAAAAAATAAAACAAATTTGTAAACTTTAAATATGTATTAAAATAAAACAAACTATATATAGATATATAATACCAGTCATGTTAACAATTTGATTAATATCTATATTGTTCGGATAAATGATCAGTGTATCATCTATATATCGGAAGTATTGGGAGTTGTAGGTATTATGTATTTAAAGGGCCCAGCTTCTAGGAATTCAAGATATAAGCATGCCAGGACGCCGCTTAGGGGTGATCCCATCGGTAAGCCAAATTTTTGTTAATAAAAAGTGTTGTCAAATTGGAAGTACCAGTCATGTATTTATTAAAACTTGTTTTAAAAAATAATGAGGACAGTCTAATGTTGCATGTTCAAATTTTGAGTGTATTTATTCTATGTTATGACGATTTTGGATAATGTGACGTAGGTAGTGACGTAGTTTTTGTTACAGACAAAAAACCGGAAGCGAATCTCCATTATTAATAGATATAAAATATACAAATAAAATTGATAAATAAATATATAAGTAAAAATATATAAATTCTTTATAAGCAAAAATAGAAAATCCTAAAAACTACACAAATAGAATTAGAAATAAGTCGTTCCTAAAATGCCAATAACGAAACAAATGTGGGGATTAAAATTAAATTAAAATAAAAAAAACTAAAAAACTAAAAAATAAAAAAAAACTCCCATAAGCCTTCATACCGGAAGAACCTTCCGAACATATACCGGAAAAAAGGGTAGTTTAAGGATTTAGGCTTTATTCATGGATTCTAGCCACAACATGGTAACGAAATTCCTTCTTAGCCAGTAGTCGTGTCTCGCCCCAGATAAGGCCAAAGTCTGATAATCTTGGGCGTCGGAAGTGGAAGTGTAATCAAGGTAATCAAGTGTAATCAAGGTTTCTTCAAAAAGGATAAAATAGAAGAGATCAAAGATTTCTTTTATTTCTATTTTTTTTTAAATGTCAATTTAACTAAAATTAATTAAAATCTGTATCAACTAAGAAACCAAACTTGTCCGTTCAATTTTTACACTTAAAAAAAATCACTTTGGAATACAACCTTTGCTTAGAACCTGTCACTATGAAGGCTGAACAGTTTTAGATCAGTTGAAAAGGAAGACTGAATTTAGAATTCAATTTTCAATTAGAAATCAATAATACTAAGCACAAATAGGGCTGTATTATTTAAATTTACAGAAATGAGATTAGTTCAATAATAAAAGTAGACTGATCCAAATGTTTTTACCATGAAAAAAAAAAAATATTATTTTACAATTTGTTTTCTTTTTTTATTATTATTACTAGCAAATATATGCACCCTCCGGGTGCAAGTATTTAAGTTTTAATGTAATAATATATTATATTAAATTAGGAAGGCTAATGAAACTAAATAAGAATGCAGATAAAAAGATTTGAAACAGAGGGGGGTATAATCGAAAAATAGAACAACTGAAACTTACTCTTCCATCACTCTTGTCTTTCAGTGTTATTTTTTCTAATTTAAGTATTTAGCTAAAAAGAGGAAGTAAAGAATAAAATGACAGTTATTTTTTCTTGTTAACGGATTTCATTTAAGATTCATTGAAGAAATGTTTGCTTATATTCATTAAAATAAAACCAAACAATTAGAAATCAATAATACTAAGCACATATTTATTAAAATCACATTTTTAATATCAATATGCAAATTAGCCTTCCCATTCACACTGTAAACCGCTATTTTGTTGTACATATAAATATAATTGCATGCTATTAGCATGTAGATATGGTCAACAATTAATAATGTAAAACAATTTTATTAATAATTGAGGTTTAAATAAAAATAAAATCATTGAGAATGTGATATAAACAACTAAGGGAATTGTGACTTGAGTAGTAATATAGTTTCGGTTACAGACAGAAAAACACACAATCTCCATTATAATAAGATTTATTTATTTTTTGTCAAAGTTCAGGTCAGCTGACAGCGGATATGGAGTTAAAAATAAAAACAAAAATAAATGAATTCAATAATTGATTAAATAAATTGATAAGTCTACAGTTAGTAAAATTAGTGAATTAGTCTCGCTAGTTTTCTTTTTTAAATTTAAAAAGAATAGTTGTTTTATTTTCTTAAATTCTTCTGAAGTGAAATCATGCCTCCCCCCCCCTTCTTCTTTTGTCAATCTACTACTGTAATTATGAAAAGATTTTAGCTATTTTTTAACTTCCAAATATAACAGCATTTCTCTTTTGCAGATCAATATTATATAGTACTAGCAAATATATGCACCCTCCGGGTGCACGTATTTAAGTTTTCACGCAATAAAATATTATATTAAATTAGAAAGACTAATGAAACTAAATAAAAATGCCGATAAAACTATTTGAAACATAGGGGGCTATAATCGAAAAACAGAACAAGTGAAACTTGCTCTTCAATCACTCTAGCCTTTCATTGCTAAATTTTCATATTTTAACTATTTAGTTAAAATAAGAAGTAAAGAAAAAAATTACAGTTAATTCTTCTCGGTAATAAATTTCTTTTAAGATTTATTGAAGAGATCTTTGCTCATATTCATTAAGATAAAACTAAACAATTAGAAATCAATAATACTAAGCACATATTTATTAAAATCAAATCTTTAATATCAATATGCAAATTAGCCTTCCCGTTCACTCTGTAAACCGCTATTTTGCTGTATATATAAATACAACTGCGTGTTATTAGTATGTAGCCCCGCCCAACGGGTGGGGAGTGCTATAATTAACGGCGTCGATCCCAGGGGGCCATCCCCCCAGGCTACACCTGCCCCCTTGATTTAAAGGGGCAGGGCTGGGTTTATTGCCCAGTGCCTGAGGCGCCCCCCTTGAGGGGGAATGCCGACGGGATCGACGCAATTTTTCACCTGCCACTCCATGAGCTTCGGTTTGTGGGTGGTCCCACGTTAATAGGGACTTTGTGCCTGACCCGTACAAGTGGGGTACGCGGTAAATACCATGTAGACCTGGCCAACACCGGGGGTCCAGTGGCTTCGGCCCTGGATCTTTACAAGTTAATAGCGTCGATCCCAGGGGCCATCCCCCCAGGCAACACCTGCCCCCTTGATTTAAAGGGGCAGGGCTGGGTTTATTGCCCAGTGCCTGAGGCGCCCCCCTTGAGGGGGGATCGACGCAATTTTTTCACCTGCCACTCCATGAGCTTCGGTTTGTGGGTGGTCCCACGTTAATAGGGACTTTGTGCCTGACCCGTACAAGTGGGGTACGCGGTAAATACCATGTAGATATGGTCAACCGTATTGATAATGTAAAACAATTTTATTAATAACTGAGTTTTAAAAAGAAATTAAACCATGGAAAATGTTACTTAAATAACTAAGGGAATTGTGATTTGTGTTGTTATTTAGTTTCGGTTACAGACAGAATACCACACAATCTCCATTATAATAAGATTTACTCAGTTTAGCATAGTCTGGTCCAAGGCCACAAATATTGAGCACCTTGTGTGGATCTCTCATTATGACCATAGTAATTGTCTGTTAAACTAGCTTACTAAATATTGATCCATAACAAGGTGCTTAAAGTATTTGGTCTGACACAAGGCCATTTTTTAGTAGTATGTTCAGTGAGGATTTGTATATTAGTTTGCAAAATGAGATGATTAACTCTTATGCTATGGTAGGGATTGATTATTTGTGTATAGAATTAGATTATGAGGACATAGATTTGAGCAGCATCATCTTCATTTTCAGTTTTCCATTAGCACTAATTTGAAAGGACAGTATGGCTTGAAGGAGATGAGGCTCAGATATCAGAGTTAATTATTTTACTAGTGTTAATCACCATTCGCCAATAACCAAAAAATGATTTTATCTTTGTGACGATGATATCCTGTCTATTAGCTCTTAGCCTCAAAAGAAAATGAATATCTCAATTTATTTCTTTGACTTTGAAATTTGATAACAATTAATAAATAATGGATACTTAATATCTAATTCAGAATAAGTCTGATAATCTTGGACGTCGGAAATGGGACCCACGTCCGACGTCCAAGATTATCTCTCGGCCATTCGGACTTTGGCCTTATCTGTGGCGAGACATGACTACCGGCTAAAAAGCAATTTCTTTACCATGTTGTGGCTATAATCCATGAATAAAGCCTAAATCCTTAAACTAACCTTTGTCTTTATTCTCATCCTTTTCTCTTCGTGAATTCCTTTTCAGTGCGACCACCAAATAGGATGGAGTTACAAGCAAACTCTGGGAATCCACACCAAGAATATCCAGCTACCTTTTAAACCTAAAACGTTAAACCTCTTGCCACCCCACACAAGCAACAATAGGAAGGTTATAGAAATACGAGAGAAAAGTTTAAATCTCTTTTCAAAATGCGAAATGATAGTCAACTCAACAGCTGAACATATAGAGAAAAAAAAACCTATTAGTTTCAGTTTTATTTACAGGAAAGACAGTTAACTGGCCTCCGTATTTTTATACGCGTAATTTGTCTATTTTTTTCATTATGGGTCAGATGAAAAGTTTTTAGAAACAACAAAAAATGTCACTAGTTTACACACACAGACACACACACACACACACACACACACACACTCACACACACACACATACACACACACACACACCACTCACATACACACACACACACACACACACACACACACACACGAGGATAGTAGCATTTCACATAGCGCTAAAAAACAGACTTGGCTCTTTAACCTTGGTATGGCAAAGTCTAGAAAAAAAAACTCTCAATTCAAACCTGTTAAACTTAAATTTGTTACAATAAAAGCAAGTAAATCTTACCTTCACAAATAATGCTGATTTATAACTCAGCAAAACTCACACACACACACGCACACACGCACACACGCACAGACACACACACATATATATGTGTGTGTGTGTGTTTATATATATATATATATATATATATATATATATATGTTATAATATTTTGTTTGTGATTTAGTATGAAGCATTAGGTGTGAAATATAAGCATTTTTGTATTATTCGGACTATTGTCCTCATCTTCATTGTTATCTGTACAACGTTTCGGCCGATATACCCTTCGGCCTTCTTCAGGTATTTTTTGTCGGACTCGGGAACTTTCTCGGACTCAGGAACCATCTCGGACTTGGGAACCTTGTCGAAATCGGGAACCTTCTTGTCGTAATCGGGAGCCATCACGAACCTTGAACCTACCCTTTTATTCAGTCCACGGGTGTGTCCCGTTCTCATTCCGCTATCCATAGCTGGGGTAGAGGTGTTAAGCTGTGTTAATCATTAATAATTAACACAGCTTTAAAAAGTAAC
>CM042147.1:129080289-129105289 GCA_023376005.1 Doryteuthis pealeii
AAAACACACAATTCCATTATAATAAGAATATATATATATATATATATTATATATATATATAACATTATATATGCTATATATCATTGTGTTCTTATCTATCTATCTACCATATATAATATACTGGCAACACACAACATACATAAGACACACACACATATATATATACTATATATATATATATATCATCTGTTCTTATCTATCCATCTATCTTTCTCAATTCATTCTTATCTATATCAAATAATTTCAATCATTCTGATATATCAATCTATATATTTATCTACACTATCTATCTATATATATATCTATCTCAACCCATTCTTACCTGATTAATTCATTCTGATCTATCTATCTATCTATCACTCAACCATCTTATCTGTATCAAGAATTGTAATCAATTCTGATCTATCTATCTATCACTATCTATTATCTAACATATCTATCTATGTATCTTATGTATCTATGTATCTCAACCCATTCTTATCCGTATCAAAGAATTTATCAATTCTGATCTATCTATTATCTATCTATCTATCTATCTATCTCAACCCATCCTTATCTGTATCAAAGAATTTCAAACAATTCTGATCCATCTATCGCTGGTGTTCATATTTATAGAGGCATTTAATCAAAATAAATACACTGGCCGCTCCACTATCAGTATGCACCAAAAAAGAAAAAAGAGCAGTGACACGATTTCTCTAGTTGAAAAGAAGTGAGTCGAGTGTTGAAATTCAAAGTTTTATAGTTTGCTTGAAGCATTGTACGTATGTGTTTAAATAGAAATTAGAAGCAATTGACAATGCAATGGAATAGGTGTTGAAATGATGTTTATTTTACCTGTTCCTAAATATTTTCGGGATAAATCTCATCTTCAGAGGTTTTAGAAGTACTTGTGTTTTTTTTTAGTATTATCTTACGGCGCTGGCGTAAACATTTGTTGTTTATTAAGTTAATAAAGGAACGCCGGATGTTGAAAATGTGGGTTTTTCCGTGGTGAATCGTCGGCCGTCGTGCGTGCCGCGTCAGTTTCAAATATGGATCTTCAATTCTTTATTCTTTGACAATGCAATTCAGCCTCACCAGGCGTTTTGAAATAAATGTTTATATATAAGTGTTTATATATATATATATATATAATATATATTATATATATAAATATATACAACACTTCCACACGAATAGGAGCGACACAAATCAATATCTAAGCGGAGTTTAACAGTTGAATTCAGAGTCTTACTTCTCTAGACTGGTTACCTAGCAAAGTTAAAAGCCCAGTCTACCCTAACTGTTTACCCATATCTGGAGAGGAGAGTAGCTGATCATACCTTTCCAAGGGTATTAGCGCTATATGAAATGCAAACAACCTTGTCTATGATTGAACTTGGGTCGACGAGTCCATTTCCTACGATCTATAACCATTAGAACGCGCCTCCAAAGCGTGTAAAGTGTATATGAATGGATAAGGAGTTTAGAAGTTGCCGACAAGGCGTCTTCACGAAGGAAGATGTGAAAGAAGCAGTGTAAGAAGTGTTGACGACCAACCGAAAACCTTCTCCTTGAAGGAAACTCAAGTTTGTGGACCGCAGGACCAAGTGCGTCGAAAAAGAAAGAGACTTTATAGAAAAATCACCAGAGACGTTAATTGGTACGCATTCCTGCGTCCTTGACGCACAAAGATATAAAAGGACGCAGTAAAATTGTATCCATGCTTCCCAGATGTTTTTTTCCTTCCTTCCGTTTCAAGCTAACTGTTAATACATTTCACTAGTTTCTTGAAACGAAATTACACAGATAGTTATAAGGTAGGAGATAGACGGCTTTAGTGAGACGCTATAAATTTTCCCGGGTCATTCAAAGCAATATGTGCGTCCCAGGACGCACTAATTAAAAAGTTATCAGCATCACTGAATGACGTACTTTTTATCCCCTGATTCTTTTTTAATTTGGAAAGTTTATGTTTTTATAAGAATTTTTTTTTGCATATATATACATTTTTCTTTTTCAATCTGTTACCCCTCACTTCATTTCATCTTTGATATTTTCTAATATATATATATATATATATATATATATTATAGTATTTCACTGTTATATGTAATGTTCCATTGTTCCCGCATGTAACACTGGATAGCCCATGATATTTTCTTTTATTTCAGCTGTTTACAAAAGCTGATAGACAGGTTCTCGTGTAAAGATGTTTACATTTAAAAATACAAAGATGTACTCATAAAAAAACAAAAAAAACAACAAAAAACATTTCTGTAAAATAGCATTCAAACACTGACTTTTAATCACAGACATAGAATTTTAATTTATCAAAATGCATTTTTATTTTAAATTGTTTCTTATTTAAAATCAAAAAAACTAAAGTGTATAGCAAATATTTTTTTTTAAAAACTGCAGCAGTCATCTGAAAACAATGAGTGGCGATAATTTTTTTAACTCACCCTTGTAAAATAATTATGGGCGAATACACTGCTTTAGCTCAGTCGGTAGAGTGTCCGGCTGGGAACATCGAGTCCTTGATGCCCCCAACTCTCAGTATAAGTAGCACATTAGATATGTGCGATAAAGTAACGGATGCTGATAGTAGGAGTGTGTCGCTCACCTCAAATGCCACAAACATCTCTTGGTCTAGCGCTAGTGAAAAGGGATAGACTACTCTCGCTGTCTAGGCTGATCGACTCTTAGGGTTCACCCCGACGACTTATACTTTATTAGAGTGATCTAACTAGCTGAATAATAACTCCAGACTGATTTGCTGCGTTGTCTTACTACCGAAATACCCCCTACTTTTAGTGTGACGTTTGTTTTTTAATTGGTTGCACTTAATTTGTTCTGTGTTTGAACGCCCAAACAATTCCTTAGTCTAGCGCTAGTGAAAAGGGGATAGACTCTCTCGCTGTCTGGCTGATACCGACTTTAGGCACCACCGACGACTTTTATCTCTTTCGAGATTTACTTATTTATACAAAATTCTCATGATATTCCAATTGTGGACGTTCTACGACGTGTGCATGAGGCCACACATGAACAAACTTTCACAAAATACAAGCCGATGGGTAATCAATTTTGGTCAGTTGTGATTAAGTCGCATAAACCAAGGCCACCATTAAGAGGAGAGGTTTATTATCGGGTCGGGGTGTGGGGGTGGGTGAGGGGCGCGAGGGGGTGGGTCGATGTCAACGGAGAAAGACATGTGCGGCCTTACAGAGGCAAAACGTTCTGTCAGTTTATGGGAAGTGAACAAGGCGGACAGACATTGGAATTCATATCTTCTTGGTCTATTAATCCCGCACTCTCTTTCAATGTGAATCTTAAACACTGACGGACAGACACGCACATACAACACACACACAACAACACACACCACACACGGAACACGCAGAGACGCACCACACAGCACACAAACACACACACGACACTGGCTCATCACACAGACAAGACACACACACAGACACACACACACGCACTGGCACATACACAGACACACATACACACACTGATACATAACGGTCAAACACGGCCGCATATACCCGCACATATATACACAGACACTATGGGGCACTGCTAGATTCGCTTGTCATTGTTAGTGAGTTCGATTCTCATTGGGCCGCCCCATACTTCTGGCCTGTGTCACATCTAATCTAAGCTTAGTAAAAGACTATATACACAGACACCCTGGCACTTCACGTGGTTGTGGTTAGCAAACTAGATTCGCAGAACCTTGTTAGTGAGTTCGATTCTCATTGGGCGCCCATACTTCTGGCCTTTGTGTCACATCTAATCTAAGCTTAGTAAATAATATATACACAGACACTCTGGACACTTCATGTGGTGTAATGGTTAGCAAGCTAGATTCGCAGACCATTGTTAGTGAGTTCGATTTTTATTGGGCGCCTGTACTTCTGGTCTTAAGACGACTTAGTTCCAGTGATCATCTGAAAAGAGATTTTATCACGAAAATTCAGGAATAAATACAGGTTAACAACACCACCATTGTTACCATTATTATTATTCTTACACTGCATTGTGATAGCCTTCAAAATCAACCTCCAAACCAATATATATATATATATATATATATATATATATATATATATATATATATAGATATAAATGAGGAAAGGGGTTGGAATGAATCCAACAGAATGATGGTAAATATACGGAATGANGGAGCTGTAATAGGCACTATCACTCCGGACACTGTAGATCTGGAGTAATGGTGATGAAAAAAGTACTCCACACTCCACCGGAACTCTAAAGTTTAGAACTTCATCATTTAAATGCAATTTAAACACATTTTTAAACTAATTTAGTTTTCTATTCATAGATAGGACCTTAATAGGCACTATCACTCCGGGACACTGTAGGATCTGGGAGTAATGGTGATGAAAAAGTACTCCACACTCCACCGGAACTCTAAAGTTAGAACTTCATCATTAAATGCAATTTAAACACATTTTTAAACTAATTTAGTTTTCTATTCATAGATAGGACCTTAATAGGCACTATCACTCCGGGACACTGTAGGATCTGGGAGTAATGGTGATGAAAAAGTACTCCACACTCCACCGGAACTCTAAAGTTAGAACTTCATCATTAAATGCAATTTAAACACATTTTTAAACTAATTTAGTTTTCTATTCATAGATAGGACCTTAATAGGCACTATCACTCCGGGACACTGTAGGATCTGGGAGTAATGGTGATGAAAAAGTACTCCACACTCCACCGGAACTCTAAAGTTAGAACTTCATCATTAAATGCAATTTAAACACATTTTTAAACTAATTTAGTTTTCTATTCATAGATAGGACCTTAATAGGCACTATCACTCCGGAACACTGTAGGATCTGGGAGTAATGGTGATGAAAAAGTACTCCACACTCCACCGGAACTCTAAAGTTAGAACTTCATCATTAAATGCAATTTAAACACATTTTTAAACTAATTTAGTTTTCTATTCATAGATAGGACCTTAATAGGCACTATCACTCCGGAACACTGTAGGATCTGGGAGTAATGGTGATGAAAAAGTACTCCACACTCCACCGGAACTCTAAAGTTAGAACTTCATCATTAAATGCAATTTAAACACATTTTTAAACTAATTTAGTTTTCTATTCATAGATAGGACCTTAATAGGCACTATCACTCCGGACACTGTAGGATCTGGGAGTAATGGTGATGAAAAAGTACTCCACACTCCACCGGAACTCTAAAGTTAGAACTTCATCATTAAATGCAATTTAAACACATTTTTAAACTAATTTAGTTTTCTATTCATAGATAGGACCTTAATAGGCACTATCACTCCGGACACTGTAGGATCTGGGAGTAATGGTGATGAAAAAGTACTCCACACTCCACCGGAACTCTAAAGTTAGAACTTCATCATTAAATGCAATTTAAACACATTTTTAAACTAATTTAGTTTTCTATTCATAGATAGGACCTTAATAGGCACTATCACTCCGGACACTGTAGGATCTGGGAGTAATGGTGATGAAAAAGTACTCCACACTCCACCGGAACTCTAAAGTTAGAACTTCATCATTAAATGCAATTTAAACACATTTTTAAACTAATTTAGTTTTCTATTCATAGATAGGACCTTAATAGGCACTATCACTCCGGGACACTGTAGGATCTGGGAGTAATGGTGATGAAAAAGTACTCCACACTCCACCGGAACTCTAAAGTTAGAACTTCATCATTAAATGCAATTTAAACACATTTTTAAACTAATTTAGTTTTCTATTCATAGATAGGACCTTAATAGGCACTATCACTCCGGGACACTGTAGGATCTGGGAGTAATGGTGATGAAAAAGTACTCCACACTCCACCGGAACTCTAAAGTTAGAACTTCATCATTAAATGCAATTTAAACACATTTTTAAACTAATTTAGTTTTCTATTCATAGATAGGACCTTAATAGGCACTATCACTCCGGAACACTGTAGGATCTGGGAGTAATGGTGATGAAAAGTACTCCACACTCCACCGGAACTCTAAAGTTAGAACTTCATCATTAAATGCAATTTAAACACATTTTTAAACTAATTTAGTTTTCTATTCATAGATAGGACCTTAATAGGCACTATCACTCCGGAACACTGTAGGATCTGGGAGTAATGGTGATGAAAAAGTACTCCACACTCCACCGGAACTCTAAAGTTAGAACTTCATCATTAAATGCAATTTAAACACATTTTTAAACTAATTTAGTTTTCTATTCATAGATAGGACCTTAATAGGCACTATCACTCCGGGACACTGTAGGATCTGGGAGTAATGGTGATGAAAAAGTACTCCACACTCCACCGGAACTCTAAAGTTAGAACTTCATCATTAAATGCAATTTAAACACATTTTTAAACTAATTTAGTTTTCTATTCATAGATAGGACCTTAATAGGCACTATCACTCCGGACACTGTAGGATCTGGGAGTAATGGTGATGAAAAAGTACTCCACACTCCACCGGAACTCTAAAGTTAGAACTTCATCATTAAATGCAATTTAAACACATTTTTAAACTAATTTAGTTTTCTATTCATAGATAGGACCTTAATAGGCACTATCACTCCGGGACACTGTAGGATCTGGGAGTAATGGTGATGAAAAAGTACTCCACACTCCACCGGAACTCTAAAGTTAGAACTTCATCATTAAATGCAATTTAAACACATTTTTAAACTAATTTAGTTTTCTATTCATAGATAGGACCTTAATAGGCACTATCACTCCGGAACACTGTAGGATCTGGGAGTAATGGTGATGAAAAAGTACTCCACACTCCACCGGAACTCTAAAGTTAGAACTTCATCATTAAATGCAATTTAAACACATTTTTAAACTAATTTAGTTTTCTATTCATAGATAGGACCTTAATAGGCACTATCACTCCGGGACACTGTAGGATCTGGGAGTAATGGTGATGAAAAAGTACTCCACACTCCACCGGAACTCTAAAGTTAGAACTTCATCATTAAATGCAATTTAAACACATTTTTAAACTAATTTAGTTTTCTATTCATAGATAGGACCTTAATAGGCACTATCACTCCGGAACACTGTAGGATCTGGGAGTAATGGTGATGAAAAAGTACTCCACACTCCACCGGAACTCTAAAGTTAGAACTTCATCATTAAATGCAATTTAAACACATTTTTAAACTAATTTAGTTTTCTATTCATAGATAGGACCTTAATAGGCACTATCACTCCGGACACTGTAGGATCTGGGAGTAATGGTGATGAAAAAGTACTCCACACTCCACCGGAACTCTAAAGTTAGAACTTCATCATTAAATGCAATTTAAACACATTTTTAAACTAATTTAGTTTTCTATTCATAGATAGGACCTTAATAGGCACTATCACTCCGGAACACTGTAGGATCTGGGAGTAATGGTGATGAAAAAGTACTCCACACTCCACCGGAACTCTAAAGTTAGAACTTCATCATTAAATGCAATTTAAACACATTTTTAAACTAATTTAGTTTTCTATTCATAGATAGGACCTTAATAGGCACTATCACTCCGGACACTGTAGGATCTGGGAGTAATGGTGATGAAAAAGTACTCCACACTCCACCGGAACTCTAAAGTTAGAACTTCATCATTAAATGCAATTTAAACACATTTTTAAACTAATTTAGTTTTCTATTCATAGATAGGACCTTAATAGGCACTATCACTCCGGACACTGTAGGATCTGGGAGTAATGGTGATGAAAAAGTACTCCACACTCCACCGGAACTCTAAAGTTAGAACTTCATCATTAAATGCAATTTAAACACATTTTTAAACTAATTTAGTTTTCTATTCATAGATAGGACCTTAATAGGCACTATCACTCCGGACACTGTAGGATCTGGGAGTAATGGTGATGAAAAAGTACTCCACACTCCACCGGAACTCTAAAGTTAGAACTTCATCATTAAATGCAATTTAAACACATTTTTAAACTAATTTAGTTTTCTATTCATAGATAGGACCTTAATAGGCACTATCACTCCGGACACTGTAGGATCTGGGAGTAATGGTGATGAAAAAGTACTCCACACTCCACCGGAACTCTAAAGTTAGAACTTCATCATTAAATGCAATTTAAACACATTTTTAAACTAATTTAGTTTTCTATTCATAGATAGGACCTTAATAGGCACTATCACTCCGGGACACTGTAGGATCTGGGAGTAATGGTGATGAAAAAGTACTCCACACTCCACCGGAACTCTAAAGTTAGAACTTCATCATTAAATGCAATTTAAACACATTTTTAAACTAATTTAGTTTTCTATTCATAGATAGGACCTTAATAGGCACTATCACTCCGGGACACTGTAGGATCTGGGAGTAATGGTGATGAAAAAGTACTCCACACTCCACCGGAACTCTAAAGTTAGAACTTCATCATTAAATGCAATTTAAACACATTTTTAAACTAATTTAGTTTTCTATTCATAGATAGGACCTTAATAGGCACTATCACTCCGGACACTGTAGGATCTGGGAGTAATGGTGATGAAAAAGTACTCCACACTCCACCGGAACTCTAAAGTTAGAACTTCATCATTAAATGCAATTTAAACACATTTTTAAACTAATTTAGTTTTCTATTCATAGATAGGACCTTAATAGGCACTATCACTCCGGGACACTGTAGGATCTGGGAGTAATGGTGATGAAAAAGTACTCCACACTCCACCGGAACTCTAAAGTTAGAACTTCATCATTAAATGCAATTTAAACACATTTTTAAACTAATTTAGTTTTCTATTCATAGATAGGACCTTAATAGGCACTATCACTCCGGACACTGTAGGATCTGGGAGTAATGGTGATGAAAAAGTACTCCACACTCCACCGGAACTCTAAAGTTAGAACTTCATCATTAAATGCAATTTAAACACATTTTTAAACTAATTTAGTTTTCTATTCATAGATAGGACCTTAATAGGCACTATCACTCCGGAACACTGTAGGATCTGGGAGTAATGGTGATGAAAAAGTACTCCACACTCCACCGGAACTCTAAAGTTAGAACTTCATCATTAAATGCAATTTAAACACATTTTTAAACTAATTTAGTTTTCTATTCATAGATAGGACCTTAATAGGCACTATCACTCCGGACACTGTAGGATCTGGGAGTAATGGTGATGAAAAAGTACTCCACACTCCACCGGAACTCTAAAGTTAGAACTTCATCATTAAATGCAATTTAAACACATTTTTAAACTAATTTAGTTTTCTATTCATAGATAGGACCTTAATAGGCACTATCACTCCGGAACACTGTAGGATCTGGGAGTAATGGTGATGAAAAAGTACTCCACACTCCACCGGAACTCTAAAGTTAGAACTTCATCATTAAATGCAATTTAAACACATTTTTAAACTAATTTAGTTTTCTATTCATAGATAGGACCTTAATAGGCACTATCACTCCGGACACTGTAGGATCTGGGAGTAATGGTGATGAAAAAGTACTCCACACTCCACCGGAACTCTAAAGTTAGAACTTCATCATTAAATGCAATTTAAACACATTTTTAAACTAATTTAGTTTTCTATTCATAGATAGGACCTTAATAGGCACTATCACTCCGGACACTGTAGGATCTGGGAGTAATGGTGATGAAAAAGTACTCCACACTCCACCGGAACTCTAAAGTTAGAACTTCATCATTAAATGCAATTTAAACACATTTTTAAACTAATTTAGTTTTCTATTCATAGATAGGACCTTAATAGGCACTATCACTCCGGGACACTGTAGGATCTGGGAGTAATGGTGATGAAAAAGTACTCCACACTCCACCGGAACTCTAAAGTTAGAACTTCATCATTAAATGCAATTTAAACACATTTTTAAACTAATTTAGTTTTCTATTCATAGATAGGACCTTAATAGGCACTATCACTCCGGGACACTGTAGGATCTGGGAGTAATGGTGATGAAAAAGTACTCCACACTCCACCGGAACTCTAAAGTTAGAACTTCATCATTAAATGCAATTTAAACACATTTTTAAACTAATTTAGTTTTCTATTCATAGATAGGACCTTAATAGGCACTATCACTCCGGGACACTGTAGGATCTGGGAGTAATGGTGATGAAAAAGTACTCCACACTCCACCGGAACTCTAAAGTTAGAACTTCATCATTAAATGCAATTTAAACACATTTTTAAACTAATTTAGTTTTCTATTCATAGATAGGACCTTAACAGGCACTATCACTCCGGGACACTGTAGGATCTGGGAGTAATGGTGATGAAAAAGTACTCCACACTCCACCGGAACTCTAAAGTTAGAACTTCATCATTAAATGCAATTTAAACACATTTTTAAACTAATTTAGTTTTCTATTCATAGATAGGACCTTAATAGGCACTATCACTCCGGGACACTGTAGGATCTGGGAGTAATGGTGATGAAAAAGTACTCCACACTCCACCGGAACTCTAAAGTTAGAACTTCATCATTAAATGCAATTTAAACACATTTTTAAACTAATTTAGTTTTCTATTCATAGATAGGACCTTAATAGGCACTATCACTCCGGGACACTGTAGGATCTGGGAGTAATGGTGATGAAAAAGTACTCCACACTCCACCGGAACTCTAAAGTTAGAACTTCATCATTAAATGCAATTTAAACACATTTTTAAACTAATTTAGTTTTCTATTCATAGATAGGACCTTAATAGGCACTATCACTCCGGAACACTGTAGGATCTGGGAGTAATGGTGATGAAAAAGTACTCCACACTCCACCGGAACTCTAAAGTTAGAACTTCATCATTAAATGCAATTTAAACACATTTTTAAACTAATTTAGTTTTCTATTCATAGATAGGACCTTAATAGGCACTATCACTCCGGACACTGTAGGATCTGGGAGTAATGGTGATGAAAAAGTACTCCACACTCCACCGGAACTCTAAAGTTAGAACTTCATCATTAAATGCAATTTAAACACATTTTTAAACTAATTTAGTTTTCTATTCATAGATAGGACCTTAATAGGCACTATCACTCCGGAACACTGTAGGATCTGGGAGTAATGGTGATGAAAAAGTACTCCACACTCCACCGGAACTCTAAAGTTAGAACTTCATCATTAAATGCAATTTAAACACATTTTTAAACTAATTTAGTTTTCTATTCATAGATAGGACCTTAATAGGCACTATCACTCCGGAACACTGTAGGATCTGGGAGTAATGGTGATGAAAAAGTACTCCACACTCCACCGGAACTCTAAAGTTAGAACTTCATCATTAAATGCAATTTAAACACATTTTTAAACTAATTTAGTTTTCTATTCATAGATAGGACCTTAATAGGCACTATCACTCCGGACACTGTAGGATCTGGGAGTAATGGTGATGAAAAAGTACTCCACACTCCACCGGAACTCTAAAGTTAGAACTTCATCATTAAATGCAATTTAAACACATTTTTAAACTAATTTAGTTTTCTATTCATAGATAGGACCTTAATAGGCACTATCACTCCGGACACTGTAGGATCTGGGAGTAATGGTGATGAAAAAGTACTCCACACTCCACCGGAACTCTAAAGTTAGAACTTCATCATTAAATGCAATTTAAACACATTTTTAAACTAATTTAGTTTTCTATTCATAGATAGGACCTTAATAGGCACTATCACTCCGGAACACTGTAGGATCTGGGAGTAATGGTGATGAAAAAGTACTCCACACTCCACCGGAACTCTAAAGTTAGAACTTCATCATTAAATGCAATTTAAACACATTTTTAAACTAATTTAGTTTTCTATTCATAGATAGGACCTTAATAGGCACTATCACTCCGGGACACTGTAGGATCTGGGAGTAATGGTGATGAAAAAGTACTCCACACTCCACCGGAACTCTAAAGTTAGAACTTCATCATTAAATGCAATTTAAACACATTTTTAAACTAATTTAGTTTTCTATTCATAGATAGGACCTTAATAGGCACTATCACTCCGGACACTGTAGGATCTGGGAGTAATGGTGATGAAAAAGTACTCCACACTCCACCGGAACTCTAAAGTTAGAACTTCATCATTAAATGCAATTTAAACACATTTTTAAACTAATTTAGTTTTCTATTCATAGATAGGACCTTAATAGGCACTATCACTCCGGGACACTGTAGGATCTGGGAGTAATGGTGATGAAAAAGTACTCCACACTCCACCGGAACTCTAAAGTTAGAACTTCATCATTAAATGCAATTTAAACACATTTTTAAACTAATTTAGTTTTCTATTCATAGATAGGACCTTAATAGGCACTATCACTCCGGACACTGTAGGATCTGGGAGTAATGGTGATGAAAAAGTACTCCACACTCCACCGGAACTCTAAAGTTAGAACTTCATCATTAAATGCAATTTAAACACATTTTTAAACTAATTTAGTTTTCTATTCATAGATAGGACCTTAATAGGCACTATCACTCCGGACACTGTAGGATCTGGGAGTAATGGTGATGAAAAAGTACTCCACACTCCACCGGAACTCTAAAGTTAGAACTTCATCATTAAATGCAATTTAAACACATTTTTAAACTAATTTAGTTTTCTATTCATAGATAGGACCTTAATAGGCACTATCACTCCGGACACTGTAGGATCTGGGAGTAATGGTGATGAAAAAGTACTCCACACTCCACCGGAACTCTAAAGTTAGAACTTCATCATTAAATGCAATTTAAACACATTTTTAAACTAATTTAGTTTTCTATTCATAGATAGGACCTTAATAGGCACTATCACTCCGGACACTGTAGGATCTGGGAGTAATGGTGATGAAAAAGTACTCCACACTCCACCGGAACTCTAAAGTTAGAACTTCATCATTAAATGCAATTTAAACACATTTTTAAACTAATTTAGTTTTCTATTCATAGATAGGACCTTAATAGGCACTATCACTCCGGACACTGTAGGATCTGGGAGTAATGGTGATGAAAAAGTACTCCACACTCCACCGGAACTCTAAAGTTAGAACTTCATCATTAAATGCAATTTAAACACATTTTTAAACTAATTTAGTTTTCTATTCATAGATAGGACCTTAATAGGCACTATCACTCCGGACACTGTAGGATCTGGGAGTAATGGTGATGAAAAAGTACTCCACACTCCACCGGAACTCTAAAGTTAGAACTTCATCATTAAATGCAATTTAAACACATTTTTAAACTAATTTAGTTTTCTATTCATAGATAGGACCTTAATAGGCACTATCACTCCGGGACACTGTAGGATCTGGGAGTAATGGTGATGAAAAGTACTCCACACTCCACCGGAACTCTAAAGTTAGAACTTCATCATTAAATGCAATTTAAACACATTTTTAAACTAATTTAGTTTTCTATTCATAGATAGGACCTTAACAGGCACTATCACTCCGGGACACTGTAGGATCTGGGAGTAATGGTGATGAAAAAGTACTCCACACTCCACCGGAACTCTAAAGTTAGAACTTCATCATTAAATGCAATTTAAACACATTTTTAAACTAATTTAGTTTTCTATTCATAGATAGGACCTTAATAGGCACTATCACTCCGGACACTGTAGGATCTGGGAGTAATGGTGATGAAAAAGTACTCCACACTCCACCGGAACTCTAAAGTTAGAACTTCATCATTAAATGCAATTTAAACACATTTTTAAACTAATTTAGTTTTCTATTCATAGATAGGACCTTAATAGGCACTATCACTCCGGGACACTGTAGGATCTGGGAGTAATGGTGATGAAAAAGTACTCCACACTCCACCGGAACTCTAAAGTTAGAACTTCATCATTAAATGCAATTTAAACACATTTTTAAACTAATTTAGTTTTCTATTCATAGATAGGACCTTAATAGGCACTATCACTCCGGGACACTGTAGGATCTGGGAGTAATGGTGATGAAAAAGTACTCCACACTCCACCGGAACTCTAAAGTTAGAACTTCATCATTAAATGCAATTTAAACACATTTTTAAACTAATTTAGTTTTCTATTCATAGATAGGACCTTAACAGGCACTATCACTCCGGGACACTGTAGGATCTGGGAGTAATGGTGATGAAAAAGTACTCCACACTCCACCGGAACTCTAAAGTTAGAACTTCATCATTAAATGCAATTTAAACACATTTTTAAACTAATTTAGTTTTCTATTCATAGATAGGACCTTAACAGGCACTATCACTCCGGGACACTGTAGGATCTGGGAGTAATGGTGATGAAAAAGTACTCCACACTCCACCGGAACTCTAAAGTTAGAACTTCATCATTAAATGCAATTTAAACACATTTTTAAACTAATTTAGTTTTCTATTCATAGATAGGACCTTAACAGGCACTATCACTCCGGACACTGTAGGATCTGGGAGTAATGGTGATGAAAAAGTACTCCACACTCCACCGGAACTCTAAAGTTAGAACTTCATCATTAAATGCAATTTAAACACATTTTTAAACTAATTTAGTTTTCTATTCATAGATAGGACCTTAATAGGCACTATCACTCCGGGACACTGTAGGATCTGGGAGTAATGGTGATGAAAAAGTACTCCACACTCCACCGGAACTCTAAAGTTAGAACTTCATCATTAAATGCAATTTAAACACATTTTTAAACTAATTTAGTTTTCTATTCATAGATAGGACCTTAATAGGCACTATCACTCCGGGACACTGTAGGATCTGGGAGTAATGGTGATGAAAAAGTACTCCACACTCCACCGGAACTCTAAAGTTAGAACTTCATCATTAAATGCAATTTAAACACATTTTTAAACTAATTTAGTTTTCTATTCATAGATAGGACCTTAATAGGCACTATCACTCCGGGACACTGTAGGATCTGGGAGTAATGGTGATGAAAAAGTACTCCACACTCCACCGGAACTCTAAAGTTAGAACTTCATCATTAAATGCAATTTAAACACATTTTTAAACTAATTTAGTTTTCTATTCATAGATAGGACCTTAATAGGCACTATCACTCCGGGACACTGTAGGATCTGGGAGTAATGCTGATGAAAAAGTACTCCACACTCCACCGGAACTCTAAAGTTAGAACTTCATCATTAAATGCAATTTAAACACATTTTTAAACTAATTTAGTTTTCTATTCATAGATAGGACCTTAATAGGCACTATCACTCCGGGACACTGTAGGATCTGGGAGTAATGCTGATGAAAAAGTACTCCACACTCCACCGGAACTCTAAAGTTAGAACTTCATCATTAAATGCAATTTAAACACATTTTTAAACTAATTTAGTTTTCTATTCATAGATAGGACCTTAATAGGCACTATCACTCCGGGACACTATAGGATCTGGGAGTAATGGTGATGAAAAAGTACTCCACACTCCACCGGAACTCTAAAGTTAGAACTTCATCATTAAATGCAATTTAAAACACATTTTTAAACTAATTTAGTTTTCTATTCATAGATAGGACCTTAACAGGCACTATCACTCCGGACACTGTAGGATCTGGGAGTAATGCTGATGAAAAAGTACTCCACAATCCACCGGAACTCTAAAGTTAGAACTTCATCATTAAATGCAATTTAAACACATTTTTAAACTAATTTAGTTTTCTATTCATAGATAGGACCTTAACAAGCACTATCACTCCGGGACACTGTAGGATCTGGGAGTAATGGTGATGAAAAAGTACTCCACACTCCACCGGAACTCTAAAGTTAGAACTTCATCATTAAATGCAATTTAAACACATTTTTAAACTAATTTAGTTTTCTATTCATAGATAGGACCTTAACAGGCACTATCACTCCGGGACACTGTAGGATCTGGGAGTAATGCTGATGAAAAAGTACTCCACACTCCCCAGAGCTCTAAAATTAGAACCTCATCATTAAATCCAATTTAATGTTTACTTCATGAGTAAGATATTATTCATGGGTTTACTCATGGATAAGATTATTGTACGGGGTGGACCATAATGATGAGACACCTTTTAAATGCTATTTTCTCAGATTATAAAAACGACACAGAGTACTAAATATATTTATTACATAACTGATACACAGGGGTTTTATATATAATCTAATATTTGAATATTACATTAAGCTTTTATTACTTTCAGGTATTGGTTTTGGTGATCCTCATAATGCCGTGGAGTCAAAAAGAAATTGCATATGTAGTCGAAGAATACTTAACCAGCCAAAGATCCATCGTTGTAGCTGATGAGACACATTTTAAATGCTATTTTCTCAGATTATAAAAGCGACACAGAGTATTAAATATATTTATTACATAACTGATACACAGGAGTTTTATATATAATCTAATATTTGAATATTACATTAAGTTTTTATTACTTTAATGTATTGATTTTGGTAATCCTCATAATACCGTGGAAAAGAAATTGCATATGCAGTCGTGGAAAAGAAATGTATATTTAGTCGAAGAATACTTCGCCAGCCTAAGATCCATCGTTGCAGCACAAAGACACAATCTCGACAGCATTTTGGTTATACGCAGGCAGACCCCACACGACAGCAGAACTGAAAGAAAGCATCCGTAGAGAGATAACAGTTATTCCAGTTGATATGCTAAACCACACTTTACGTGATATGAGAAATCGAGCTCTCGCATGTTTTCGTCATGATGGTGACCATTTCAAGGATATAATACTCAAATCTTAGATTATATGTAAAACGGCTGTGTACTAGTTATGTAAGAAATATACTTAGAGCTCTGCGTCCCTTTTTAATTTGAGAAAATATCATTTAAAATGTGTCTTATCATTATGGTTCACCCTGTATAAGATATAAGAATTTTTAAATTCTTGATATGCTGTTAAAATCAATCAATTTATCAATTCATGCTGCTAAAGGAATCTACAGGATTTTACCATCACCATATCCTTATTGTTGAATAAGGTGTCCCATCATGATGTAATAGTTAATAAGTCATTGTCGCAGATCCATTACTACTGAATAGCGAGTTCGATCCTTACTGTATGCCCCATTATTGCGACCTTGTGCCAAATTCTACCAAACGGTTTGGGTAAATACCTAGATATTTACCACGTACGGGTTAGGCACAAGGCCCTATTAATGTGGGGCCACCCACAAGCTGAGACTCATGGGTGGCGGGTGCAAAAATGCGTTGATCCCGTCGGTATTCCCCCTCAAGGGGGCGCCTCAAGCACTGGGCAATAAACCCAGCCCTGCCCCTTTAAATCAAGGGGGCAAGTTTTGGTTGGGGGATGGCCCCCTGGAATCAACGATGTAAGATCCAAGGGGTTCCAGTGGCTTTGCCCCCCCCCCGGCCCCAAAGAGCCAGATCTACCTTGAATAAATACCTACCTTATTGCTCGAATCTGATAAATGGGGACAGTCCATTTGCTAAAAAATCAGTTATATACTAAGTTTAGTTTAATATGGTGCAAAACAGCAATAGTGCGGATCGAACTCGGTACACTATGGTCTGCACAATAAGCTTGTTATCGTTTATTACTTATTTCCCTGAATCTCTCTCTCTCTCTCTCTCTCTCTCTCTCTCTCTCTCTCTCTCTCTCTCTCTCTCCGGCACCCTCTTTTATCCGTTTTTAAATAAACTCTATTCGAAGAAGCAATCCATCAAAGGAACGACAAAGCTCTTCCCTTTCCCTACTCGCAACCGACACCATACCCTGCTCCACTACACGTAAGTCCTTCACCAACCCTAAAAAAAAAAAATTAAATCATGTACACCCAAAAGCAATTGGACATCTCCACAGTCGTATAAACATAAACAAACACATCTCCTGATTTACACGTCCCCCAGCCCCCAGGCCCCCAGGCCCCCAACCCCCGGTGGAAAATGCCAAAATCGTAAGCCTTGGCAATTTCTAATTATAGCAAAATTAGAAAAAGGTCGGATTGGAAAACTGCACATTTTTTTTTTTATTATTATATATATATTTTTTTTTTTTTTTTTTTGCTCATTCATCATGGCTGAACCGTTACAGCCAATGGAACCAACCGTTAAAGACCGTCAATTTAAGACGCAGAACTGGGTCAAATTTTTCTGATATATATTTGGAATTTGGAGTTATTTGGAATTACAGCAACAACAATTATAATAATATTATAATTATTACTAGCAAAAAAAAAAACACCCTCCGAGCGGTGTCAAAATTTATTTTTTTAAATATTGCCTGGGGGTGGGGGGTTAAAAATTCAAATGTCAAAGGATTTTTATCATAAGTAAGTAAAATCATCAAATTCATTAAAAAGTTTTTTAAAAATTAAAACAATTTAAAATGAAACTTTGTTCGATTCCGCTCAACTAAAATGTTGCGCGCATCTATTTATCATTAAATAATTATTTTTAATATTTTACACATAAATTTTACACAAAGTTGTAAGTATGAATTATTTTAAAAATTTTAGTTAACTTCTTGTTACTAAAGAAACGGCGAGAGTAAAAAAATAATTGTAAAAATTGATTAGAAATTTCGCAAATAATTTTTTCCATTGAAAATAATACAATGTTTTAATTAATTTCATAGTTTATATTGTTTCTTTATTTAAATAATATATAGTGTATTTATTACAATCGAAAGTATTCAAACGTTGAATTATAGGGAACAGCTTTTATTTATTTTATCAATATTAATTGTTCTTTATTCTAAGTATGGCGATTTTGGTAAATGTGACGTAAACAGTGACGTGGTGTTGGTTACAGACAAATAGAGACCGAATCTCTATTATTATTACTAGCAAATGTATGCACCCTCCGGGTGCAAGTATTTAAGTTTTCATGTAATAAAATATTAGATTAATTTAGAAAGGCTAATGAAACTAAATAAGAAGGCAGATAAAAAGATTTGAAACAGAGAGGGTATAATCAAAAAATAGCACAACTGAAACTTACTCTTCCCCCACTCCCGTCTTTCATTGCTAAATAATCCTAATTTAACTATTTAGTTAAAAGAGGAAGTAAAGAATAAAATGACAGTTATTTCTTCTTGTTAATCGATTTCTTTTAAGATTTATCCACGAGATTTTTGCTAATATTCATTAAGATAAAATCAAACAATTAGAAATCAGTAATACGAAGCACATATTTATTAAAATCAGATTTTTTTATATCAATATGCAAATTAGCCTTCCCATTCACACTGTAAACCGCTATTTTGTTGTATATATAAATACAATTGCATGTTATTCTTATGTAGATATTGTCAACAGTATTAATAATGTAAAACAATTTTATTAATAATTGAGGTTTAAATAAAAATAAAATCCTGTAGAATGTGACGTAAATAACTAAGGGAATTGTGACTTGAATAGTAATATAGTTTCGGTTACAGACAGAAAAACACACAATCTCCATTATAATAAGATAATAATTATTAGTAGTAGTATTATTATCAGCAAAAAAGCACTCTACGGGTGATGTAAAAATGAATTTTTGAAAAATATTTCCTAAGTTGGGTGAGAGTTTTAAAAACTTCAATGTCAATAAATCAAATTTTATTCAGTTCAATTCTGTAGGAAAATAAATTCTTTAAAAATTCTTCTTCGATAAATAAAATTTATTTGAGAAAGAAATCGTTTGTACACTCAATGAACGAATGTAATATATGTTGTTAGGCTCTTAATTCATTTTATTAGATTGTAGCATTCTCTGTGCAGCATTCAGAATCCGCACAGATCTGATCAATATAGGTATTTGCTGGACGGCCCACACTGGCGTGTGCATGTACTGATTTCCACAGAAGAACGTCGCTTATGAATTCGTCCTTACTTCTCCAGCAGTGTCCAGCATTGCCACGGACTGATACAATATTTGTTATGATACAATATCGTTATTTTGGCTGTATGTTTCCATCAGCGATGGCCGATAGGGACGGGTGGTGAGAGAGAGAGAGAGAGAGAGTAATAGGAATCAGTGCTGTTAGCATGACTTGATGATGATGATGATGAGGATGATGATTTGATTTTTGATCAAGGTCTAAGTATTTCTATCTGTTTTATTGTGTCACACCATGTGAAAACAAATTAACATTATCATTTCCGCTCATACCCTCTACCCCTCTTTACCCCCCCCTCCGAGCTGTTCCACTCGAGCTACTCCAAACTGCCACCTCCCCTCCCACTGTACCCCTCCAGAATAAGTAATGGGTCTGCGAGACTAGCTTGCTAACCTATTACACAACGATGGAATGCTCTACCTTTGGGAAAAGTATGAATACAACTATTCCCCCCTCCAGCTGTGGATAAATAGCAAGGCAGATTGGGCTCTTTAACCTTGGTATGGCTACCGGTCTAGGAGAATGACAACTGAATTCGAACCTGTTTCACTACGATTGTTGGAATATTTTATATATATATATTTACCAATCCCTCCGCACGAGCAGGATGTGACACAAGGTCAATTTCTTAAGCGGAGTTTAACAGGTTTGAATTCAGAGTTTTCCTTCTCCTAGACCGGTTGCCTAACCAAGGTAAAGAGCCCTGTCTGCCCTACTATTTATCCATAGCTGGAGGGAGAGTAGAATTCATACCTTTCCCAAGGGTATTAGCGCTAAGTGAAATGCAATTATCACATCCAGGAATCGAACTCGGGGCGACGAGTCCATTTCCTATGACTTTAACCATTACACCATGCGCTTCCTTATCATCAGAATATTTTATATATAAGGTGTCCTACAATACACCACCTAAATTTATAGACTGGGCGAGGTCACGTGGTTTATTCCTCCGCCAATCAACAACCAATATGCGTGACTGATTGACTACGTAATCACTGATACTGAACAGACATCCATTTGCAATCATTGACAAAGGACTTACGAGACTGAGGAGCACCAAGGAACAACCAAAGGATCCTTTACCAAGGATCGCGCTCTGCTTAATACAAAGGATCTCCGCTGGACAAACCTAAAGGATAGCCACTAAAATCGTAACACGTTTGGGGGGGGGGGCTTGTACCTCGGACGTTTCCCACACTGGAGAATAGTTGTTTCGGGAATCTGTCGTCTTCCATCCTAGCAAGATGTCCAGTCCAGGTTCACAGAGGGTGCTTCGAAGGGGTGTTTCTAAAGAAGGGTACTAAAAAGGGAACTTACAACCAAAGGATTCTTTACCAATGATTTCCGCTGTACAAGCGCTCTTGCTTGAAGCCTAAAGGATAGCCCATAAAATCGTAAAACCGATTAGAAATCGATCTTGTGTCATTCTCTTTGTGTGGATGGGTTGGGTAAGTTCATATTGTTGCATACCTTTCTTTACTTATTCTTCTTCTGGCGTCTTTTCTATCTTACGTCTTCTTCTAACATCTGGACTTCGTCTTGGTGATCGGTCGCACTTAACTCATTTCTTCTTCTAGATCAGTCTTGTTACCAAGACATTCACCAACCACAAAACCGTGTTATTTTCTTAAGCTTTTATTTACTTAACTAAACATTTCATGTAACTAAACATAGACTAACATAGCGCGCATATTCAGTGAGTTCCAGTTAAGGCAGTACATCTCTGCCCGACGTCCAAACTGAAACTGAGGACCCAACCAGGTCCCACGTATTTCGCGGGCTTTCTGTAATATTCCATGGAAAGTCCCGCCCGTGATATGAAAAGGGCCATACCTTTAGAAATACAGGGGATTGACAATAATCTTATGCAACCGCATAGATTATGTAACAATATAAACTTCGGTTCGGGGTGGACAAGGGAGTAATAACAATGAAGATATACAGACCTGGGGCCTCACAATTAGATGCAGTTTAGTGTCATACGTAGGGCACCCTGCAGCGGGGGATACAGTCAGATTATTCTAAGCCCCACCGACAGTGGTAATTCTGAATGATGTTTTCTATTATCCTATCACCCCCACCCTCTCCCTATTTTCTATCTCTCCCCCCCCCTTCCGCCTCTATTTTAAGAGCGTATTTTTCTTAGCCGTGTCGAATTGCATGATAACATCTCAGCTTGAATTATCGGGACAAATGTCAATCTATGTTGGAATGTAAGGCCACTAAAAGAAAATAACAGCTACAAACAGCCTACAAATGTTGCTTTATTTCAATCGGTCGCCACATACGCGCTGATTCTTTCAATCAACTTATCTTTTTTTTCCGGTAATTTATGAGGAAGTGCGTCCCGGTCTCCTGCCTCAGAAATTGCTACCCGGTGACTATTAAATAGATCCGTCCTTTCAACCTATCTCGAATTTAGTTAGATTAATTTTAAATTATCGCAACATGTATTATTTTAATTACTTTAGAATAACAAATATAAAAATAATTTACTTCAAAAAATTATAATTTTTTCCTAAGTTGGTACAAAGAAAAATAACGTCCCCAGCTATGTCGTCTCGGTGGTGTTACTTGAAAGAAAACAACCAGCTTAGGGCGTTAAATGTATTTTAGAAGTGTGTGTGTGTGTGTGTGGGGGGGGCTTCTCTTTTTTTGTCGTAATTCTTATTTATTTATCGTAATTTGTTTAGAAATTTATTTATAGAAATTTGTCGTAATTCTTGTTTATTTATAGAAATTTGTCGTAATTCTTGTTTAGATATGAAGATGGATATCTATCTATCTATCTATCTCAATTTATATCTATGGGGCCGGGTTAGCTCAGTCGGTAGAGCGTTCGGCTAGAAACCACAAGGTTCCTAGTTCGATACCGGTCCTCGCCAACTCAGCGTATGAGTAGCACAGGGATCTGTGCGGTAAAGTAAGGAGCTGATAATAGGTGTGGCGCTCCAACTCAGATGCTAAATACAATCTCCTTGGTCTAGCGCTATTGAAAAGGGGATAGACTCCCTCGTTGTCTGGCTGATACCGACTTTAGGCCGCCCCGACGACTTTACTTATATATATATATATCCACTCGTCTCCGTTTGTTCATATCAAAAAAGAGAAGCCCCCCCCCACCTCTAAAATACATTTAACGCCCTAAGTTGGTTGTTTTCTTTCAAGTAACACCGCCGAGACGACATAGCTGGGGACTTTATTTTAATAGTCACCGGGTAGCAATTTCTGAGGCAGGAGACCGCGACGCACTTCCTCATAAATTACCTTTTTTTCCCAATGTTTGTTCATTGTCTATTAGAATGCTGTCCACGTTCATCTTGTCTTGATTTATACCCCAAGTTAGAGATTTTTAACCCATGTCACATTTACTTCACCTAACAATACTTGTTTACCACCCCTTTTTGACTGAGGGGATATTGGACAGTGGTTGGCTGGTTGGTTGGCTGGTTGGTTGGTTGAATTTTACAGCATGTCAACCCTCGATAGGTCATGTTATGCCGAAAACATTTTGTCTTATTCATTCTTATGGGTATTAAATCTTGGACCATATGGCCTTTAGGCACCCCTTTTTGATCTCGATTAAGAAAGGACATGTTTTCAGATCCAGACACCCTAAAAAGACACCCTAAAAAGAAAAAATCTGCTATTCACGATATTAAATGTAAGAATAGTTATATGCTGTTATTTAAATTTTAATCTTTAATTTCTTCATTTTTTTACTCAAAAAGCAAGACCTGGTGATAGTGAATGTGTATATATATTTACTTTGTCATTAATTATTTTATTTTCATAGTCTCCTCCGGACATACATACACACAAATTGCCCTTTATAGATGTATCGGACCATATGACCTTTAGGCACCCCTTTTTGATCTCGATTAAGAAAGGACATGTTTTCATTTACACCGTCAATATCCGGTTCTTTTAACAGACGATTTTTAGATTTTTTTAGATTATAAAACTAATCCCTAACCCTAATCCCTAACCCTAACCCCTAATAAACAAACTAAAGGTCATATGGTCCTAAATCTTTTTCACTCGGTTTTTTAAAACCCCATTTTAACTCACATTTCTATATAGCTCATATATGAAATTGCGAGGCTATTTCTTGAAATGTTAAATTTGAATTCGACCTTATGGTATTCTTTCAATCATCATCATCATCTAAAGAAATCAAACTTCCAGATCGTTGTGCATCTTCAAGAGTCTCACCTCCAGAACGAAATTTTGCAAAAAACAATTTCGAGAAGTTCTTTCCTTTACTGGATCAACCCCAAATTCTGTACAGATCTTTTAAGAAACACTGGATACATTTGTGCCCAGTTTAAATTCATATAATAGACAGGCGTGAATTATCGATTTCCTGACCGCCATGTTCAGGATACCAAGAAGAGACAAATAATGATGATTGCTGTTCGAAGAAATAGATAAGTAAAAACTAAGTGAATAAAGAAATCACTAATAATTTAATAAATCATTTACCAAAACAAAGATTAAAGATAAAAAAAGTGAGATGAATAGAATACCTGATATTCGACTCTACTAATCAACTAAGTCTTAATTTATCTAACAATGATATATATAACAATGGTATATAATGTTTGTTTTAAATATGCATACATTTGAATGATACACTCTTGTTTGTTTGTTTGTTTATTGATTTTAACGGCATATCAACCCGTCTGGGGTTATGTCATGCCTAACGGTTAGGAAGTTATACATATCGTGTACTTATATTTATACTTTTTAGTAATTGGTTTTAAAAATGTGTTAGTATTATTGCGGATCATGTTGTATGATATTGATTTGTTTCATGTCTATATTCTATGGTATAATTTTATTTCCCTCAAAAAAGAGAGAATATCCTCCATGTTGACATTTTCAAACAGATCTTTCATATTGTTTGCTTTAAAATAACTGTTTCTGATGTAAGCAAGAAATCTGCATTCCATGAATAAGTATTTAACTGTCAAAAGTGTTTGACATGTTCCACATTGTGGTTGTTGTTCTTGTTTGAGTATATAGAAGTGCGTTAGTCTTGTATGACCAATGCGTAATCGGGACACAAGGACTTGTTCTAGACTTCCTTAAAGTGGGTCTCCAGCCTGCCAAAGTGGGTTTGATTAGGAAATATTTATTGTGGATGTTGTTATTCCAGTGTTGTTGCCAT
>CM042147.1:129110289-129120289 GCA_023376005.1 Doryteuthis pealeii
AGGTTTGCGATGGTGTGATGATCATGTTTTGTTTTTCTTTTTAATTCATTTTTTGTCAGCTTTTATGAAATGTTCTGTTATGTTATTAATAACTTTTTCATCTATTTCCCCATAGATTTTGTTATCTTTCAACAAAGACATAATGTCTGTTGTTAATTTATGTGTCTCTATTCAAAATTACAACTCTCCCGCCATGATCTAAGGACGTAATTACTATTTTGTTCTAATTGGACAAATTCATCAAGACGTTTATGTGTCTATTTGTTAGAGCAGTTCCATTGTTTTCAAAAGTCGTTGTAGCAGTAATAATTCCTTTTCATGAATCCCATAGTAAAATCTACATTGCCGTGGTGTTTAATTTTAGCTTATAATTAATGATTTAATTATAGTTATAATTAGTATATTAGTAATTATCTTATTATAATGGAGATTGTGTGTTTATTTGTCTGTAACTGAAACTATATCACTACTCAAGTCACAATTCCCTTAGTTATTTACGTCATATTCTCCATGATTCCTATTTCTATTTAAACCTCAAACCTCAATAAAATTGCCTCACATTATTAATACTGTTGGTTTTATCTACATAGTATTTACCGCGTACCCCACCTGTACGGGTCAGGCACAAAGTCCCTATTAACGTGGGACCACCCACAAGCCGAAGCTCATGGAGTGGCAGGTGAAAAATTGCGTCGATCCCGTCGGCATTCCCCCTCAAGGGGGGCGCCTCAGGCACTGGGCAATAAACCCAGCCCTGCCCCTTTAAATCGAGGGGGCAGGTGTTGCCTGGGGGGATGGCCCCCTGGGATCGACGCTATTAACTCGTAAAGGTCCAGGGCCGAAGCCACTGGACCCCCGGCGTGGGCCGGATCTACATATTAATAACAAGCAATTGTATTTATATATACAACAAAAAAGCGGTTTACAGTGTGAACTGGAAGGATAATTTGCATATTGATATTAAACATTTTGATTTTAATAAATATGTGCTTAGTGTTATTGATTTCTAATTGTTTGGTTATATCTTAATGAATATGATAAAAAATCTCGGGGATAATTCTTAACAGAAATTCATTAACAAGACGAAATAACTGAAATTGCATTCTTTATTTCCTATTTTAACTAAATAGTTAAATTGGGAAAATTTCGCAATGAAAGACGGAAGTGATGGAAGCGTAAGTTTCAGTTGTTCTATTTTTTTTATTATACCCACTTCTGTATTAATTCTTTTTATATGCATTCTTATTTAGTTTCATTAGCCGTTCTAATTCAATATAACATTGTATCATATTAAAACTTAAATACTTGCATATGAGGGGGCATATATCTGCTAGTATATATGATTAATTATAATTATAATTAGTGATTTGATGACGGAACAGCTGGTTACTAATTAACAAACCTGGTATATATATTTACCAACCCCTCCGCACGAGCAGGATGTGACACAAGGTCAATTTCTTAAGCGGATTTCAACAGGTTTGAATTCAGAGTTTTCCTTCTCCTAGGCCGGTTGCATAACCAAGGTTAAAGAGCCCAGTCTGCCCTACTATTTACCCATAGCTGGAAGGAGAGTAGGATTCATGCCTTTGCCAAGGGTATTAGCGCTAAGTGAAATGCAATTACCACGTCCAGGATTTGAAGTCGGGGCGACGAGTCCATTTCCCATGACTTTAACCATTACACCACGCACTTCCTGGTATATGATCATCAGTAAGAATGCTATAACACTTGAAACTGGCGGGGGCCGGTATCGAACTCGGAAGCTTGTGGTTCCTTGGCAAACTATTTTGAGGTATTAAAAAGAAATATATGATTTTGATAACAGTAGTCGCATCATAGAGAAGATTAGAAATGCACTGTTAATGAAAGAACCTTATAGCATTTTGTTTTTGATTTGTTTTTAATTAAAATTAACTAATATTTTTTTACATTTAATTTCCCGATTTTCGGTACCTGTTTTCTAGCAGGGTAGACAAAATATTTTTTCTTCGATTCACCCCCTTGGTCTTTTTGTCTTTTTATTTGTACTGTAATTAGTTTCAAAAATATATAGCCCACCGATATTTTGCGCCATCAAAAATAAGGGGGTCAAAGTTAAGTGACGTGAAAAAAATCAGAAAGTTTTGAAATAAAATAACTGATGCATTATAAAACTCATTCATTGATAAATCAACAGTGGAAATTTCGTTAAAATCGTTTAATTTTTTGATTTTTTTTTTTTTTCAAATCGACGGGGATTAAATTTATTTTGTAAACTACACAAATGATGTAACTTTTGGTATACTCTAGTATGCACTTTTATTTGGTATAACACTAATTTTATTGTCAATGATATTTGAACATTCTGGGAGTAATTTTTACGCATTGTTACCAAATATGGAATCGGATTTGTAAGATTTACCGCCATTTTTAAAACTGAATTTAATAAAAAATCATTTGCTGTGTTCAGCCAAAAGTTTGATATATGCAATATAAATATTGTATTGTACGTTACGTACATTGGTTTAATATATATATTAAAAATTACAGGCAAGGATGTGGTTTTTAGCTTTCTATTAGCTTGCCTGTAATTTTTAATACAACATGCCTACAAGGGCATCTGCTGCCTAAATACACATCATATATATATATATATATATATATATATATATATATATATATATATATATATATATATGATCTGAAGACATGCCGCATTGACATAGATACGTGGGAGGCTTGTGCAGAAGGCCGTGCAACCTGACGCCTCCTCGTCAAACAAGAAACAAAAAGAAGTGAAAAAGAGGGGAAAAAAGCTGCCACAGAAAAGAAAGCTAAAAGAAAGGAGAAACAGCAGCACCCCCAACACCTACAGAAAGCATCACCTTTTGTTTGCAGCCACTGCACCAGAGACTGCCATTCGAGGATCGGTCTGTTCAGCCACTCACGTAGCTGTAAGTGAGAGAGAGAGAGAAAAAAATACGCCATCATCTAAAATAGACGGAAGGTTGCCAACAATTATATGTATATAAACATCTTGTTGTTTTTCTACAAAAGTTTATTTATATTTATATATATATATATATTATTTATATTTTTGCTTGAAGGCAATTATAAATGCATGTATCGCATAAAATTCGATAATTATAGAAAATAATCTTGACAAGTAAATCCCGCAAATGATGGCTCGCTATGCAGAACACCGTACAGACTGTTTCGACTTTATTAAGTCTCTTCAGCGATGTATACTAACGACTCCCCTCCGACAGGAATCGAAACCGAGACTTCACAGGCATAGTCAGAGACCATATCCGTTCGGCCGCCGGTATATATATATTATTTAGTCTCTTAAAGCAATATACCTAATAAATCTCTTACATTTGCTTTTGAGGTTTATCTTTTCTGTCTGTCCAACTGTGGAAGTCACCAAGAACACTTTCTCTTTTTGCCTTCCCTGCTTTCACGAAGATCGCACCACCACTTCCCTTATACCCCTCCAGCCATCAATTTTTTCTGCAGACTATCTCGACTATGCCCACTTTAATTGGTCGGGCCCCTTCCCGCCCCTACAGCCGAATCGAAATTTACCAAATGATGACACCGGTTTCAGTCACCAACGACCCGCTCAGAATTTGATCTTCAAGTCGGGGTTTATTCGAAAAATCAATATCGTCCCGGTCATACGACCAACCGCACGGCCTAGGGGAACATCTGGACAATTCATACAGGCTCTCGAGGGGTATGGGACCCGGCGTACTTTCTGACCGGGTCAACAGACACGAAAACGCAACAAAGTCGATAACGGGAGAAGCCAGCAGAGGTGGGGGGGGGTGAGATAGAGGGGAAAACCAGGAAGAAAGGAGACACACATTTGCTTTTAAACCAAATGACCTCTCTTTCTATCACCTGACCCAAAAGTAGACCGTAAAATATCTGATATGGAAAGAGGCTGCCAAAACATTTTAGGTAAATAAACTAAAATACACATCTATCTATCTATCTATCTATCTATCTATCTATCTATCTATCTGTTTGAGTTTAATGGTATCTGTCTCGGTTTAATCGTATTTGTATATGTTTTGTTTAGCTTTCTTATTTATTTCGCAGCCTCTTCATATCTTTTCTATCTATCAGTCTGCCTATCTACCTAGTTCTGTTGGTGCCTTTCATGTATATTTCACAGGCTTTTTCTCATACCCGAAACCTTTCTGTGTGTTTCTCTTTATAACTGAAAAGTGCTAAAACCGGATGATCTGTTGGGGTTTAGAATAAACTGACTATATCTCCTGCAGAGGGGGCAACACCCCCAACCCACCCCCCAAAGTAGTGTCCTGGGTATGACACTAAACTGAATATGATGGCGAGGCCCCACTTCTAGAGATCAAGGCACTGGGTAGTACTCCTTCATTGGCATTTCTTCCAGATCCTCTCTGATCTAGAGGGATACTACCTGTCCGGAAACTATTGATGTTTCAGATAGATCTGTTTAGAAATTATTCGTATTCGATAGGATCGTGTGCAAAAAAAAATCTCCGCCCTGTCGGTGGGCGTTAGAATGCACCTCTGCAGAGGGGTAAGACTCCCCCAATGGGGCCACCTGTTGGCCGTGGGTGGCGACCCATGATTCTTAAGGATAGAACCCAGGTGGATGAGCAGTTCATGACATGCAATACTCCACTTTGGCCCTATCTTGGGCTAGACGGGCGGTCGGAGAGGCCCCCTCCGATCAATCGGCTGGTCACGTCAAGCCTTAGCACCTATATGATTTTCTCAACCCTATTGCCTTTATGGCAAGCCCCAACCCCTTTTTATCATATGGGTGCTAGAAAGTGGTGGCTGCGGGTCTACATATCCTGGGAAGGACGTTAAACTCTATCTGATGGTGAGGTTCCAGTTTTGGAGGTTTGGGGAATGTGACTAAATATCATATTAAATAAATTATAATTAAATAGAAAAATGTATTTATAAAAAAATTGTATTATCCATTAAGAATTGATTTATTTCAAAACTTTATCGGCATTAAATGACCCACTGAGGTTGATATGCCGTAAAACAAAACAAACCAAACAAAAAAAAATCTCTTAAGAAACAACCAGACAAAATATGTAAAAATGAAATTATTACCTAATTTCTAGGCATTAAATAACCCTAGCCAGATTGACATGCCGTTAAAATCAATCAACCAATGAATCTTTAACTAACTAGATATAAAATTACTAGAAAGTAACTAGATATAAAATTACTAGAATTACGGTGCATTCATTTCTACTGTTCTTCTACAAGGATGGCTTTGTCATTAAATAACCCACAAAGGTTGATATAAACAACAAAAGCAAACCATTACCAATGAATAGCCAGTTCAATTCTCGCTGGATGCCCTATACTTGCGATCTTGTGTCACATCCTACTGACGAATGGTTTGGGTTAATAATTACACCTATCTGTTTACAGCAACATGCTCCTTCAAAGGGTCTCCCTTGCAGCACCTCATATTAACTTTATGGTCGGGGGAGTTCATTAGTGTTGCTTAGTGTGTAACGTTCTCGACTGCGATATCGTAGGAGGCAAGATACAACACCAGTCAAGCTATTACATTCACTTTTGGACTAATACCCTTGGGAAAGGTATGAAGCCCATAATACCCACATATATGGGTTAAATAGGAAGCGCGTGGTGTAATGGTTAAAGTCATAGGAAATGGAATCGTCGCCCCGAGTTCAAATCCTGGACGTGGTAATTGCATTTCACTTAGCGCTAATACCCTTGGGAAAGGTATGAAACCTACTCTCCCTCCAGCTATGGATAAATACTAGGGCAGATTGAACTCTTTAAGCTTGGTTAGGCGACCGGTCTAGGAGAAGGAAAACTCTGAATTCAAACCTGTTGAACTCTGCTTAAGAAATTGACCTTGTGTCACATCCTGCTCGTGTGGAGAGGTTGGTAAATATGTATATGGGTTAAATAGTACCACTAAGGCCGGTTTAGCTCAGTTAGTAAACCGTCCACAAGGCTCCTGGTTCGATACCGGTACTCGCCAATTCAGCGTAAGAATAGCACAGGGACCTGTGCGGTAATGTGAGGAGCTGATGGTAGGTACGGCGTTCCACCTTAGACGCAAAAATAATCTCCTTGATCTAGCGCTAATAAAAAGGGGATAGACTACCCCGACGATTTTACTTTATTGTATTCTGCAAGGGTGGCTTTGGTATTAAAAGGTAATATCTTATTATAATGGAGATTGTGTGTTTGTCTGTCTGTAACCGAAACTAAATCACTACTCAAGTCACAATTCCCTTAGTTATTGACATCACATTCACCATGAATTTATTTTTATTTAAAACTCAATTATTGCTAAAATTTTTATACCTTATAAATACTGTTGGATCTACATACTAATAACATGTAAGTAGATTTATATATTCAACAGAATAGCGGTTTACAGTGTGAACGAGAAGGCTAATTTGCATATTGATATCAAGAATTTGATTTTAATAAATATATGCTTAGTATTATTGATTTCTAATTGTTTGGTTTTCTCTTAACGAATTTGAGCAAAAATCTCAGGGATAAATCTTAAAAGAAATCTATAAACAAGATGAAAGAACTGTAATTTTATTAAATAATTCATATTCTAACTAAATAGATAAATTAGGAAAAATGAAAGACGGGAGTTAGGGAAAATGATGGAAGACTTAGATTTAAAGCTGTTCTATTTTTCGATTATATCCCCTCAGAGTATCATTTTCTAAATAGTTTCTAATTTGATATGATATTTTATTACATCAAAACCTAAATACTTGCACCCGAAGGGTGCATATATTTGCTAGTGTTTATAAATAATTTGGACCTACTGCAGAATAATGCACAAGGGGTAATATCATTGGATTGCATATAAAAAGCATTACATTTTACGGAAATACACGAAATCTTTGATGGTGTCCAGATTTTAGACGCCTGCTCAAACAGCTTCTCTTTACGAGAACTCTTTTGACAACTCTTCGGGGTCGCTTATTCTGGTCCGTTCAGCGTGTCCAATGCAAGGTCACCAGAGGCGATCGTTGATGCTCGAAAGAAATGAGCCGCGCGTAAAGCAGCTACCAACAGCTGACAACAAAGTTATGATTATCTTCAACTCCGAATGATGAACGTCATCATCATCAATTCCATAGAAAATAATGTACGATAGAAATATCTTCCAGTTAAAGGCTATGTAGAAAAAACAAACTCCAGTGTGTTAAATTTAGCTTTTTACTTAACCGAACTTAACACCTCTAATTTTGAAGTGTGATTTGAAATCCTTCGGATGCAAAGTTCACATCAACAACTTATCAAACGCTAAACTGTTGTATACTGGATCATACAGTATTCAGTACGCCCAGTCGGCTGGGGCGTTAGAATGCACCGACTGCACCTCTGCAGAGAGGTAAGACTCCCCCAATGGGGCCACCTGTTGGCCGTGGGTGGCGACCCGTGATGCTTAAGGATAGAGCCCAGGTGGATGAGCCGTTCATGACATGCAATATTCCACTTTGGCCCTATCTTGGGCTAGACGGGCGGTCGGCTGTCACGTCAAGCCTAGCACCTATATGATTTCCCAACCCTATTGCCCTTATGGCAAGCCCCAACCCCTTTTTATCATATGGGTGCTAGAAGGCGGTGGCTGCGGTCTACATGTCCTGGGAATGACGTTAAACTCTATCTGATGGTGAGGTTCCAGTTTTGGAGGTTTGGGAATGTGGAGCACCCCTTCATCACCATTGCTCCCTGGTCCACTCTGACCCAGAGTGGTAGTACCTGTTAGGGTCCCATCTATGGGTTAAATAGAAAAATGTATTTATAAAAAAATGTATTATCCATTAAGAATTGATTTATTTCAAAACTTTATCGGCATTAAATGACCCACTGAGGTTGATATGCCGTAAAACAAAACAAACCAAACCAAGTATTCAGTATACTAGTATATCCAAACTACATGTGCGCCAGACATACAGTAACTCACAACAGAGTGCTAAAACCTCGAGGTAGACGGTTCGCGTAACCTTTACAGTCTCAGTAATTCTTAGACCAGCGCATTCACTCTCTTCTTACAACTCCAAAGACCGAAGCCCTCAGTTCTGGACTAAAAATTCGCCAATGACATCAAAAATTTGATAATAAGCTAAAATTACAAACGCAACAATATAGATTTCAATAATGGGATTTATGAAAAGGAATTATTACTGCTACAACGATTTTCGGAAACAATGGAACTGCCCTAACAATGAGACACATAAACGCCTTGAAGTATTTGGCCAATAAGAACAAATATTAATTTTGTCCCCAGACAATAGTGGAAGAGTCGTAAAGTTGAATACAGACACATACAACGCCAACAAACAAAATTGTTAACAGAACAGAAAAATTCATTAAAACTTAGAAAATATGAATTAAAAACTAAAACAAAACATTATTATCATATCATCGAAAGCTCTTACCACAAAGAACCTATAGAACCCAATGACACACACACACACACATTCACACACTCACACATACACACACACACACACACACACACACACACACACACATATATATATATATATATATATATATATATATATAAAGTAAAGACGACGGAGTGTCCTAATATCGGTATCAGCAAGACAGCGAGGGAGTCAGTACCCATTTTCACAAGTGCTAGGCCAAGGAGATTGTATTTGCGCCTGAGATTTAGCGCCACACCTACCATCAGCTCCTCACTTTACCGCACAGATCATACGCTTAGTTGGCAAGGGTCGATTATCAAACCAGGAACCTTGCGATTCCTAGGCAAGTGCTCTACCGACTGAGCAGACCATATTACCTTAAGGTACCGACATTATGCTGCCCCAACTTTTTATACCATACCAACCATAAGTCGTCAGTGTGGTATCAGCCAGACTGCGAGGGAGTCTACCCCCTTTTCACTAGCGCTAGACCAAAGAGATTGTTTTGGCGTCTGGGGTGGAACGCACTACACCTATCATCAGCTCCTCAGCTTACCACACAGCTCTATGTACTACTCACACGCTGAGTTGACGAGGGCCTGTATCGAACCCGGAACCTTGTGATTCTTAGTCGGAAGCTCTACCGAAGCCAAAAAGGTTTGCAATACTGTAAAGCCTACCAACCAGTCGTTGACCAACATTTTTCACTGTCATAAGGTTATTAAATCAAAGTCTATACATATATATTCACCAACCCCTCCGCACGAGCAGGATGTGACACAGGGTCAATTTCTTAAGCGGAGTCCAACAGGTTTGAATTTAGAGTTTTCCTTCTCCTAGACCGGTTGCCTAACCAAGGTTAAAGAGCCCAGCCTGCCCTACCATTTACCCATAGCTGAAGGGAGAGTAGAATTCATACCTTTCCTAAGGGTATTAGCGCTAAGTGAAATGCACTTACCACGTCCAGGATTTGAACTCGGGGCGACGAGTCCATTTCCCATGACTTTAACCATTACACCACGCGCTTCTAAACAAAGTCTATAGAGTCGTAAAGAATTTGAGGAGAACGTGACTTCGAGTACTCGAAATATCATTAAATGCGGAGTGTTAAATAAACCTCATAAAGCATTCAAATGCTTTGGTTCCCAAAGAATTCTCAGTTGATTAAAATAACTTTGATACGCACTGATAATTCTTCTATTCTTTAATAGATTCGATCTACGCACGCAATATCACGCAAAATCACGCAGAATTCATATATCTTACTTACGAACCACACTTACATAACATGATGTTGCATAGTTTTCATTCTTAATCTTCCTTTTATCTTTTTATAAATTCTATCTTCTATCTTTTATGCTGGGCTGATTTCCTAGTTTTTTTTCTTCTTCTTCTTCTTCTTCTTCTTCTTCTTCTTCTTCTTCTTCTTCTTCTTGGATTTATTTGGGTTCGTTTGGGTTTATCCTAATTTTTTCTTAGTCGCTGTCCATTTGCTGTTCTCATTCATCATCACAAAGACATGGTTTAATTTTGATTCCCTCAGGAAAGAC
>CM042147.1:129125289-129172789 GCA_023376005.1 Doryteuthis pealeii
ATATATATATATATATATATATATATATATATATATAAAATATATATATTCATACAAACCCGCCAGGAGACTAAAGCTAATAAGTAAAAAGTGATCAATACCTAAGTAGAGCAAATAATAAAGATAAATCTAATGAGTCTGACTCAGATCTTAGCCCTGAAGAGCATTAAGCGAAACTTTTAGTTGGTTCGTCTGGCTCATTAGATTTATCTTTATATATATATATATATATATATATATATATATATATATATATATATATTATAATTTCTAATATTACACATACTGTTGAAGTAAATTGAAATTTTTTTTATTAATTTGAATATTATTATAAATTTTTCATTGAACTTTAAAGGACTCTCTTCTCGTTAGTTAAACTACTTAGATAACTCCACTTCATACTAATTTTCGCGAATTTAATTTATTAATTTTCATGTATGTAATTACACTACTTTTTCGTGAATGTAATATTACTCATTTTTTAATAAAATACTAATTCTTATGGATGTAATATACTAATATTCAGGAATTTGGTTGTAATCATGTCTGTCTGAATTAATATGTTAGTGAAATAAATAAATAAAAAATAAAATCTAGCGGGAACTGGTGCTTAAGCTCTCCTGGGAAAGAGGAAAGAAAAGCGTAACGATCAATCGATGAAACTATTTGTATTGAACTTGGGACAGCCATTGAATAAGTGTTAGTTATTCATTGATTACTCAATGGTTAGGAAATAACAACCATCTTTAATCCTTCACTGAAGTTAAGCAGCGATAGGTCTTATCAGTAATAAGATGGTTGACCACCTAGAAAGATGAGGTTATGTAAACAACTTTAGATCTGAGTACTAGAGTCGGCAATATTTAGTAAGTAATAATTAGAAAGAAAGAAAAAAGAAAAAGAAAATAGTAAAAACAAAGAAAACTAAAAGAAACAAATAAAAAAGAAAAGAGAAGAGAAAAAAGAAAGAAAGAAAGAAAGAAAAATAATACAAAAGAAAAAAAAGAACCAAAAGAAAAAGAAGATAAGAGATTGAAGAAAGAAGAAAGAAAGAAAAAAAAAGAAAGAAAAAATAGAAAAAAAGAAAAAAAAAAGAAACTAATGAAAAGAAACGAAGACATTGGGAAAAGAAAGACAGGAAATAATAATAATAATAATAATAATAATAATAATAATAATAATAATAATAATAATGTCAAAAGAAAGAAAGAAAGAAGGGAAATAATATAGAAAAATAAAAAGAAAAAAAGAAAAAGAAGAAAAAAAAAGAAAAAGAAAGAAAAAAAAAAAGAAAAAAAAGAAAGAAAAAAAAAAAAAAGAAATAGAAAGAACAAAAGAGAAAGAAAAAGAAAGAAAGGAAATGAAAAAAAAAAAAAAGAAAGAAAGAAAGAAAAGAAAGAAAGAAAGAAAGAAGAAAGAAAGAAAAGAAAAAAAAGAAAAAGAAAAAGAAAGAAAAAGAAAAAAGAAAGAAAGAAAGAAAGAAAGAAGGGAAATAATGGAAAAATATATATATTGTGAAAAGAAACAAAAAAGAAAAAAGAAAGAAAGGAAATAATAAAAAAGAAAAAAAATATTGTGAAAAGAAAGAAAGAAAGAAAGAAAGAAAGGAAAAAAAGAAAGGAAATAATAAAAAAACGAAAAAATATTGTGAAAAGAAAAAAAGAAACAAAGAAAGAAAATGAAAGGAAATGATAAAAAAGAAAAAAATATTGTGAAAAGAAACAAAAAAGAAAGAAAGAAAGAAAGAAAGAAAGAAATGAAATAATAAAAAAAGAAAAAAATATTGTGAAAAGAAAGAAAGAAAGAAAGAAAGAAAGAAATATTGCGAGCAAACTCGGAGGGGAGAACAAAAAGTAAATATATAATTGGAACAAGAAACAAAGAAAGTGAGACTATATAACGAGAAAGAGAAGAAAACAACAACAAACAAAAAAAAAGAAAACAATGAAAAAAGAAAAGAAAAAAATAATAAAGTAAAGAATGGTTGAAAGAAAAGAAGAAAAGAAAGAAGAAAGGTTACAATGCGTATAAATTACTTGAACAATTAAAAAATGACGACGCAAACAAGATGGAATGTGTTAACTTGAATGGCGTCCGTGGACGAACACGCGTGACGGGAAAAGGGACGAAGTTAGCTGATTGATTGGAAGGGCATTTCTCTCTGTCTAAAAATGGACAAAACCTATTAACCTTTGCTCCCTACAAAGCTGCCCATTCATTCACCCATCACGAGACTCAGACTGTCAATGAAGCCCCAAACTCCCGATACCGACCTCATCGGGGAAGAGTGTCATATGTTCCACTGCAACAAGCTTTGTCTTTAAAATACTTTAATTCCTTCTCCTATTCTTTTTTTTTATTTATTGGGGAGGGGTCCTGTCGACGTCTGAAGCAAAATGGATTTTTTCCCAAATTACCATCCCGGTGCTCTGGGTTGGAGCAGCAGCTTGGCGTGCAAGGGAACTGAAATTTCTAATATTTTTTCCAGATTAGTCTGGTATAAGGCTATGGGGTGCTGTCTGAAAGTCCGTGTAATTTAAGACACGAATTTAACTTTCTTAAAGAAAGACAAAGTTGTTGGCGGAGTTGCCAGGTAGCGAAGGAGTCTATCCCCTTTTCACTAGAGCTAGACCGGGGAGATTGTTTTTGCTGAGGTGGGGCGCCACACCTACCGTCAACTGGTAGTCTGGCATAAGGTTATGAAGTGTTGTTTGAAAGTCTGTGTAATTTGAGACACGAAATAACTTTCTTAAAGAAAGACAAAATTGTTGGCGGAGTGGTCAGACAGCGGGGAAGTATATCACACCTACCGTAAGCTCCCCACTTTACCGTACAGATCAGATTACCTAATCTGTGCTACTCGCGCGCTGAGTTGGCGGGGACCGGTATCGAACCAGGAACCTTTGCGATACCTAGACAGATACTCTACCGACTGAGCTAAACCAGACCCATCAAAATATGCTATTTTTTAATTCCTAGATGAATGTGCTAAATTTAAACCGAAAAGAAATGGGAAACTTAGTGTAAGTTGACAGGGGATCAGATTTTTTAATTCGTTCAAATCAATTGCACTATTGGATAGTATCTTGTATTTAATCTGCTTAGTTTAGTCTGGCAAAAGGCAAGGAGATTGGAGTATTCCCGCTAAAAATCCAAAATCACTAAACTAGCATTAATATTTACTCAGCTTAGCCTAATCTGACAAAAGGCCAGAGGATTAGAGCATTCCGCAAAATCGAAATCACCACACTAGCATTAATAATCAATCACCTTAGTTTAGTCTGGCAAAAGGCCAGAGGATTGGAGCATTCACCCCAAATTCAAAATCAATACACTAGCGTTAGTATTTATTCAGCTGAGACTAGTATGGCAAAAGGCCAGAGGATTAGAACATTCCACAACAATCGAAATCACCACACTAGCATTAGTAGTCAATCACCTTAGTTTAGACTGGCAAAAGGCCAGAGGATTGGATGTTTGTTTTTTATTGATTTTAACGGCATATCAACCTGCTTGGGTTATGTCATGCCTAACGGTTAGGAAGTTATACATATCGTGCATTTATATTTATACTTTTTAGTAATTGGTTTTAACAATGTGTTAGCATTATTTGGGATTATGTTGTATGGTATTGATTTGTTTCATGTCTATATTCTATGGTATAATTTTATTTCCCTAAAAAAAGAGAGAATATCCTTTATGTTGACATTTTCAAACAGATCTTTCATATTGTTTGCTTTAAAATAACAGTTTCTGATGTGAGCAAAAAAAAACTGCATTCCATGAATAAGTGTTTAACTGTCAAAGGTGTTTGACATGTTCCACATTGTGGTTGTTGTTCTTGTTTGAGTATATTGGAGTGCGTTAGTCTTGTGTGACCAATGCGTAATCGGGACACAATGAATTGTTCCTTTCTAGACTTTCTTAAAGCTGGTTTCCAGCCTCACAAAATGGGTTTGATTAGGAAAAGTTTATTGTGGATGTTGTTATTCCAGTGTTGTTGCCATTTTGTATGAAGGAATCTATTAATTTTAGGTTTCAAATCAGTATATGGTATCTTGAAATTGTCAGGGATCAAATCTAGAGCCGATTTAGCTGCGGAGTCAGCTCATTCGTTCCCCCTCACTCCTATATGGCTTGGGATCCAGGATATCATGATTTTCTTCAAGTCTCATCTATTCATGATGAGAGGGTTTTCTAGTTTTTTTTTATTTCTTAATGATAGTAGGACAGAGAGCGAGTCTGAGAAGATGATATATTTTTTGTGGTTATTTTCATAGATTATGTCAAGTGCTAGATCTATTGCACGGGTTTCAGCTGAAAAAATGGAACTTTCATTTGGGAGAACTTTTCTTACAAGTTGTTTTATTTAAAATAGCTGCACATGCTGTTTTGTCATTGGCTTTAGAGCCATCTGTAAAGATGTAGAAGTGGTTGGGGTAGCGTTCTAGAATATTGTGGAATTTATCTTGGTAAGTGCTAGGATAGGTTTTTATTTTGGGGAGTTCACTTAGCTCAAGGATCACTTTAGGTTTTTTAATGATCCAAGGTGGTGTTTTTGGTATAATGGTTTTGTGAATATTTGTGAGAGGATATTTAGATTTTTTGAGGATGGGTTCTATTCGGAGACCAAAAGGTTTTATTGATTTTTCTTCTTTTTTTCTTTTTTTAAAAATATTCCTTGTATTCTTGGTTGAAGGTGCAGTCATAAGCTGGGTTGCATGGGCAGGATTTGAGTTTTGTTTAGTATTGCAAGGCTAGTTTTTCACATCTTATCTGTAGGGGTGCTTCATAAGCCTCTACATAAATGCTGTCGGCTGTAGAAGTTCTGAAGGCTCCTATGACTTGCCATAAGCCTTCATGGTGTACAGAGTTGAGCTCTTTGAGGTAAGACCTCCTAGCAGATCTATATACAAAGCAGGCATAATCAAGTTGGGAACGGATCAGTGATCTGTATAGTTTAAGTAGTGTTTGTTGATCCGCTCCCCATTCAGTATGAGCAACTACTCGTAATAGTTGTTGGGCTCTTGTACATTTATTTTTTAAGTATTTTATGTGTGGGATGAAAGTTAGTTTTTTATCAAATATAACTCCTAGGAATTTGTACTGGTCAACAACAGGTATTTCACTTTCCTCAAGTTTGATCGTAGGGTCATTGTGCATTTTTCTTAAGGAACAGAAATGCACACATTGGGTTTTGGTCTTCGAGAATTTAAAACCGTTGTCTGTTGCCCATTTGTTTATTTTGTTGAGGCTTATCTGTATTCGTTGTTCTATTTTGTGTGTATCTGTGGATCTATAGCAGATGACAATGTTATCAACATAGAGAGCTCAGTTGATTGTAGGATTGAGGCATTTGATTATATTGTTGATTTTTATGGAGAATAGAGTAATTGATAAGATACTTCCTTGTGGGATGCTTCTTGGGTTTGGAGGTCAGAAAGAGTGGATCCAACACGTACTCTGAAATTTCTATTGGAGAGAAAGTTCTTTATAAATAGTGGTAGTCTTCCTCGTAACCCTAGATCGTGCATGTCTTTCATGATACTATACCTTCAAGTAGTGTCATATGCCTTCTCCAGGTCAAAGAAGACTGTCGTACATGCTGTTTTTTTATGTATGCTTCCCTGATGTAGGTCTCTAGTCGGATCAGATGGTCTATTTTCCCTCTCTTTTTTCGGAACCCTGTTTGAAGGCTTGTAATTAATTTATTTGTTTCTAGATACCACGTCAGCCTTTTGTTGATCATCCTCTCCATCGTCTTGCAGAGGCAGTTTGTCAAGGCGATGGGTCGGTAGTTTTGTGGATTAGTGGTATCTTTGCCAGTTTGGGGAATGGATATAATTGTTGCTTGTCTCCACATTTCTGGAAAGGTGTTACTTTTCCAAATACGATTTAAGATATTTAGGAGACACCTGAGAGATTCTTCTGGTAGATTTTTTAAAAATTCGTTGTAAATCTCATCAGGACCGGCAGTTGTATTGTGTGATTTTGTTATAGAGTCAATAAGTTGTTCTATTGTGAACGGCTTGTTGTAATCTTCAGACTTTTTGAAGTGAAGTTTATGTTTCTCTTTTCTGTAATTTGTTTGGTTTTTATGAATTTTTTGTTTGTCTGACAGGAATAATCTTTTAGAAGGTTTTAGCTAGTAAATCGGCAATAGCCTTTTTTGTTGTTATTTTCTCGTTTCTTATGGAGAGGTGGTTTAATGGAGTTGGTTGTTTTTTCCCGCTATTTTTCTGATCATGTCCCAGGCTGTTTTTAATGTAGAGGAGGCATTTAGTTTATTAATGTAATTTTTCCATGAGTTTCTTTGAGCTTCTTTGATCGTTTTCCTTGCATTTGCTCTATAGAATTTGAATGATATTAGATTGGAGGTTGTGGTTTCAGTTTGGAACTTTCGCATAGCAGCGCGTCGTAGTCGAATGGCCTCTGTGCATTCCTTGCTGAACAGTGATCTGTTTTATTTGGTAGATGTGGTATTATATGGAATACATGTTTTTGCTATTGTAATTAAAGTTTGTGAGAAATGGTCAACAGAGCAAGTAATATCATTTTTGTTAGGTATTTGCTACATAGGGATTTGAATTTCTCCCATTTAGCTTTCTTCAAACTCCATCGAGGAAGGTTTTCTCCCTGGGGGTGTATGCTTTCAATCACAATTGGAAAGTTATCGCTCCCGCATGTGTCATCCTAAACCTTCCAGGAGAAATCTAGATAAATTGAAGGATCGCAGATGGTCAAATCTATGGCTGAGTAGGTAGCAGAAGATGCGTCAAGGTGTGTTGAAGATTTTGTGATGAGAAGACATAGGTTGTTATTGTTGATTATGTTTTCCAGTGTTCTGCCTCTTTGATTTGTGGTTTTACAACTCCATAGAGTATTGTAGCTATTAAAGTCGCCTAGTAAGATATAAGGAGTAGGTAGTAGTTGTAGTAAACTGTTGATTTCATCTTGGTTGACTGGATCATGTGGCGGGATATAGAGTGAGCAGATATTTATAGTTCTATGTAGAGTTGCTTTGACAGCAACTGCCTGGAGTTCAGTTTGAAGGTTAACTTTGCTTTGGGGTATGTAATTTCTTATCAGAATTGAGACTCACAGAAGCCCTGTGATTATTTTTATGTATGTAGTTGTAGCTTTCCAAGTTGTTGATATGTATTTTGTCGTTTTCTTTGAGAAAAGTTTCTTGTAGGCAAATTATAGCAGGATGTATTTCTGCTTGTAGTAAAAATAAATCGTTAAGGTTTGCTTTGATTCTACAGCAGTTCCATTGAATAATTTTTTGACCCATGTTTATGTTTTGTTTATTTGTTTTTGAGTGTTTTTTATGATTTATGTCTGGTAGGTTGAGGGTTTTCTTCAGTTTCCATTTCTGTTAGTATATCAGATTTGTTGTGAGTTTCCAGAGATTCATTGGAAGTTTTATTTTCTAGTGTTTTGTGTCTGAATTGGGATCGTTGGCGTGATTTGTCTTGATGCTTTTGTTTAGGCGATTTTTGTTTAGTTGGGGTTATCTCTCTTGGTGTTGGTGAGGTTTCCATAGAGAGAGGTTGTTTCGTTGGAGATCGTGATGTTCTCTGTTTGGAAGAGTCTTGGTTATTGGAGTATCCTCCAAGTATTTATTGATTTTAGTTTAGTCAGGCAAAAAGGCCAGAGATCAAGCGCATTTTACAAAAATTAAAATCAATACACTAGCGTTAGTATTTACTCAGTGTATCTTAGTCTGGCACAAGGCTTGACAACTGGAGCATACCACAAGAATCAAAATCACAACATGAGCATTTGTATTTCCTAATCTTAATTTAGTCTGACAGAAGGATAGAGCATTGGAGCATTCTCTCCAACTCAGCGTATGAGTAGCACAGGGATCTGTGCGGTAATGTAAGGAGCTGAGGGCAGGTGTGGCGCCCCGCCTCAGATGGCTGGGAACCTCCTGGTTCGATACGTGTCCTTGCCAACTCGGCGCATGAATAGCAGTTCCACTTCAGACGCAAAAACAATCTCCTTGGTCTAGCGCTAGTGAAAAGGGGATAGACTCCCTCGCTGTATGGCTGATAACGATTTTAAGCCACCCTGACGACTTTACTTTTTTTACTTCCAAAAATCAAAATCACTATACTAGCATGAGTATTCACTCGGCGTATCTTAGTCTGGCACAAGGTCAGATGACTGGAGCATTCCACAAAAATCAAAATCACTACACATGAGCATTAGTATGTCCTAATCTTAATTTAGTCTGGCACAAGGCTAGAGAATTGATGCATTCTACAAAAATCAAAATCACTACACTAGAAGTATTTAATAAACTTAGCCTAGTCAGAGACACGCCCAAAGAAAGTCATGGCCCCGAGATTGAGGTACCCGTGAATTCTCTACATTGGTATACATATTTTATATGATTAGCTGGTCACACACACACACACACACACACACACACACACACACTCAAAGGTTGACATGCCGTAAAATCCATCCAACCAACCAACCTCAATTGTTTGCCCCCCACCCTAAAAAAAAGACTGACTTCGGCATTAAATAACTTTATAGGACTGGAAAAGCATAAAACCAAATAAGTCTATAAATCTTTATATGCTATTGAGTTTGGTATTGAATAAGTAAGTAAAGTCGTCGGGGTGGCCTAAAGTCGGTATCGGCTAGACAGCGAGGGAGTCTACCCCCTTTTCACTAGCGCTTGACCAAGGAGATTTTTTAACTTCTGTAGCAGAGCAAAACACCTACCGTCAGCTCCTCACTTTACCGCACAGATACCTGTGCTACTCTTACGCTGAGTTGGCAAGGACACGTATCGAACCAGTAGGTCCCCAACCGGACACTCTAACGACTGAGCTAAGCCGGTCCTTGATAATAGATAATATGCGTGTTGACTGAATAATAAATCCCAGTATCTTTAGTTTAGAATTTCTATTAAAAAAACAATGTTAGGGATTTTACTATAATATTTAATAATATCCATTCTGATTGTATAATATTCCACTAGAAATAATTAGATCCTGCTAAACTCGGTAGAACAATTTAGGTACTTAGGCAGTAATATCTCATCCACAGAAAACGATGTTAATGCACGCATAGGAAAGACATGGTCCGCTATAAATAAATTATCAGTCATATGAAAATCCAAACTCACAGACAAGTTGAAGAGACAATTCTTCCAAGCCGTTGTCGTGTCAGTGCTGCTGTACGGCAACACAACTTGGACCCTAATGAAACGACTAGAGAATAAACTAGATGGGAGCTGCACAAGAATGTTGAGTGTGATCCTGAACAAGACGTGGAAACAACACCACACGAGAAGACAGCTGTACGGCCACCTGCCACATATCACCCAAAACCATCCGAGTAAGACGGACAAGACACGTGGGACACTGCTGGAGAAGCAAGGACGAACTCATCAGTGACGTCCTCCTGTGGAAGCCAGCACATGGGCATGCCAGTGTGGGCCCACCAGCAAAGAGGTACATTGACCAGCTTTGTGCGGATGCGGGATGCTGCGTAGAGGACCTCCCGAGAATGATGAGTGATAGGGATGGATGGAGAGAGATTGTCATGGATATCCGTGCTAACAGCGCGACATGAGGATGATTAGCCTTTTATACAAAAATTAGTATATTAGATACTGGTTCTCTTCTTCGGACGGAGCTATGACTGCTTAGACTTTCACACAGCATTGTTTAGGCAGCCCATCTTCGGACCCTGTTGTTTCAGTGTGAAGAACAGGCATGTTTTTATGCAATAAAAATGGATATCATTAAGTATTATCTATAAACAAAATCTATAACATTGAAACGCTGTAGCAAAGGATAAAATTGTTTGTATAACATTCCATGAGAAATGATAAAATCCTGATTTCTTTGGTTTAAAAGAAAATTAAATTTTTATTTATTTAATTTTTTTTTAATGTAAGGATTGTACATATTGATGGGCAATATTGTAATATCTAATGATATACATTCTAACTACATTGCAATAGTCTAATAAGTCGTCGGGGCGGCCTAAAGTCGGTATCAGCCAGTCAGCGAGGGAGTCTATCCCCTTTTCACTAGCGCTAGACAAAGGAGATTGTTTTGGCGTCTGAGTTGGAGCGCCACAACTACCATCAGCTCCTTACTTTACCGCACAGATCCCTGTGCTACTCATACGCTGAGTTGGCGAGGGCCGGTATCGAACTAGGAACCTTGTGGTTTCTAGCCGAACGCTCTACCGACTGAGCTAACCCGGCATCTTTTAATAGTGTAATACTTAGTAATATCTAAAAGTGTTTTATAATTTACTTGAAGCATTGTGTTTGTATTGTGTTATATTATAAACAAACAGGCTACTGCTTAATGATAAAACAAAAAGGGTACGCCAAACCTGGAAGGATAATCAGACATTGTTAAACAGACAGACAGACACACACACACACACATAAAATACACACATACACACCTAAAACACACACACCCACACACACGCGCATAGAATTTGCAAGATACAAGACACAAAGCAGAATGGACGATCACTAACAGTTTCAGTTTCCGAAATCTTCTGTCAAAGAGATTTTATCTCGAAACATTAAGAATAAATTAGAGTTTAACAAACAACACCAAAGTTACCTTATTTTTCTTTGCATTGTGATAGACTTCAAAACCAATTGTTGCATACTGGCATCAAGTTCTATATGTTATATAGCGGCTTCTTCAAACTCATGTCGCTAAATTCGGCGTACGTCTCGTAGCGGGTATCGTCCCGTGGCGACGTATGTAGTCGGACCTAAGAAACCACGTTGACTTTATTTCTCTTCTCGGCTGTACGTGGTGGGCGGCGGTGACAATGACTACTGCTGCTGCTGGGATCTGGCGATGTTGAGGTAAAGGGGTGGCTGGTGGCGTCTCACCGCCCTTGGCCGCGACAGACCGTGAGCGTCGGTCCCTCAGTTCGCTGTCCGCTGTCTGACTGTCTCCGTGGTCTGACCCTGACGAATCGACCCTCTGGCTTTTGTATTGACGACACGCCTACGCATCTTTATCTTTTGATCTGATAACGGACCTTTGTTATATATTTCTTTGTTCTCTCCCTGCTTCCTTGACCGGAAACCCTCTCTTCCGTTTTTTAACTTCTTTTCGCTTTTACCGGGAAAAAATCCTTTGTTATTTTTGTCGTCTTTTCTTTGTTTTGCTCGTACAATATACAACACAACCACCAAATTTGTAATATTTGTTTCACTAAAAATAATACAATCTAGGTATCTTTGGTTTATAAGAAATTAACTTTTTATTTAAAAAAAAAAAAAAGATAGAATATTAAGGGTGCATTTATTCATGAGCAATATCATAATACTTAACTCTTTGCCTACCAAATTTCCAACACAGCTGTACCAATTTTCTTGGTATTTTTTATTTGTATGATAGGATATTTCAAAGTTCACTACCTATTCACTTTAAAACTTAAATAAAGTCCTATTATTATTATGATCTGAGTCCTTCTACTCAATTATAATTAACTAACCATCAGCGGTTTACGGTAGGTTCCCAGTCGTGGGAGAGCCGCTGTAAACGGTTTACAGTTGACAAAGAGTTAATAATATCTGTTTTTGATTGTATAATGCCCCACTAGAAATAAAGCAATGCTGGTGTCTTTGGTTTAGAAAAAAAATTAACTTTTTATTTTAAAAAGAATTGTTAGGAGGTTAACTTATTTATGGGTGATACTGTGTAGATATATCACTTTTGTATGTGTATATAATTGGGTTTCTGTCTCAGCATGAGAATGCATGTGCGTGCGCATTTATGGTTGCCGTACACCTACACTCTGACGTGAATACACATTTATAAAATAAATAAATAAATAAATAAATAAATGAATAAATAAATAACCGGTCATAATCTATCAAATAAAGCTATTTATCTCATTATGTCCCATCCTTGACCCTAAGCCGAGACCCGGGTCGATCGACCATATTTCAAGGCCGCAAAACTTCCGTCACTCCTACCTCCTCACCCACTTCTCTTCCCCCTCACCTACTTTCTCTTCCGTCCCCACCCCGCCCCATTCCATATGGTGAGCCATAAAATCACTTCCGTAATATTCTCAAATGATCTACCTTGTCAGCCATATTAGAAGACGCACGTTAATTTCCGTAAATTACCGTTTGCAGACGATTAAATATAATTCTTTCTTTTTTTTTTCTGTTCATATTTTTCTTTTTCTTTTGTTCGTCAAAAAAAAAAAATAATTGAAATATTTCCCGCTCTTTTTAGATAACGCGGCATTTGTTCAACATTTTCTCAAATGATTTTTTTTAATGGCATTCTATCAGATTTGTGTCATTTTTATTTTTATCTATTTATTTATTTTTTGTCTGATATACAGAACAAATTACTTAATTCTTTTACTAATCATTCCCTTATCTTCTTTCTTCGTCTAACCTATTTTTTTTATCTTTCGCCTCTTTCTTCTTCCTCTATTTTCCTCACTTCTTCTTCTTCTTCTTCTTCTTCTTCTTCTTCTTCTTCTTCTTGTATTTCAATTCATCTGTCTTCCTCTTCTTCACCATCTTCTTCTTATATGATTCTTCTTCTTCTTCTTCTTCTTCTTCTTCTTCTTCTTCTTCTTTTCTTCTTCTTTCTTTTATTTATTTATTTATTTATTTATTCTTCCAAATTACTTAATTCTTTTACTAATAATTCCTTCTCTTCTTTTTTCGTCTAACCTATTTTCTTCATTATCTTTCACCTCTTTCTTCTTCCTCTGTTTTCTTTCTTCTTCTTCCTTCTTCTTCTTCTTCTTCTTCTTCTTCTACCTCATTTTTTAATCTAAGTTCTTCCTTTCTTTCTTCTTTTTTTTCATTCTATCTTCCTCTTCCACATCTTCTAACCCATTTCTTCATCACTTTTTTTCTCATTTCTTCTCTCCTTCTTCCTCTTCATTCAGTTTCTCATTTTTCTTTATCTAGCCCATTTTCTTCTCCATCTTTCACCTTTTTCTTCTTCCCCCATAGTTTCAAATCGTGGACGAGACTGTTTACATTTCACATAGTGCCAATACCATTGGGAAAGGTATGAACTTAACTATTCTCTCTTCATCTATGGGTAAATAGTAGGGCGGGCTGAGCTCTTTAACCTTGGTTAGGCAACGAGTCAAGGAGAAGGAGAACTCTGAATTGAATCCTATTAAACTCCGCTTAAGAAATTGACCTTGTGTCGTATCCTACTCGTGCAAAGGGGTTGGTAAATATGTATAATTGTTTATTAAAGATTGCCTACTTTAAACCGCTCACAGTGGCACTCCGGTCACTGTGATCCAACCGTAAGCACTGGTGGTTGCTTCATTATAATTGAGCAGAAGGATTCAGAGTACAAGAATAATATGACATTATTTGAATAGAATGAGTCCTGAGCTCAATAGATATTGAACATTGAAATATTCCATCATACACGTAAAAAAATACAAAGAAAATTTGGTACTGCCGTGAGGAAAATTTGGTAGGCAAAGAGTTAAACATGGTAGAATATTAATGTTGTTTTTTGTTTTTGTTTTTTTGTTCTGTTCTTTTTGGGGTTATTTATTCGTTTCTTAATTTTTAGAAATACAGTCTTGCATTTCTCTAGATGTTTGAGATGAGGCTTGATGATTAGTAATCTGCGTTATTCGAACTATTGAAGATGAGGACAATAGTCCGAATAACGCAGATAATACTAACAGTCTTACATGTTCACCTTATCTTTTCTTTCTCTTTTTTTTCTTTCCTCTTTTTTCTTCGTTGTCTTTTTCCTTCCTTTTTCACCTTTTTTAAAATTTTATTTCGTAATTTTATTGCTTGTTCCTTTCTTCTTCGGTTTTAATATGATTTGTATTATTCGGACTATTGTCCTCATCTTCATTGTTATCTGTAAAACGTTTCGGCCGATGTGCCCTCCGGTCTTCTTCAGGTATTTCTTGTCGTACTCTGGAACCTTCTTGGAATCGGGAACCTTCTTGTTGTAATCGGGAACCTTCTTTTCGTAATCGGGAGCCTTCCTGGAACTTTGAACCTAACCCTTTATTCAGTCCACGAAGATATCCTGTTCTCATTTTGCTAACCATAGTTGGGTTACAGGTGTTAAACTTGTGTTAATTATTATTCTATGTTACTGCTGCCCTTGACCAGGATTGAACCTGCAGTCTAGAGATAACTGTCACTTAGAATTGTCTTAACCTAACTCCTTTATCCACTAGGCTATGTGTCCAATTGGACAATCGGGAGTCATCACGGAACTTTGAATCTAACCCTTTATTCAGTCGACGGGGGTATCCTATTCTCATTCCGCTAACCATAGCTGGGGTACAGGTGTTAAGCTTGTGTTAATTATTATTCTATATTACTGCTGCCCCTGACCAGGATTAAACCTGCAGTCTAGAGATAACTGGCACTTAGAATTGTCTTAACCTAACCCCTTTATCCACTAGGCTATGTGTCCAATTGTTTGTTGGTTTTTTTTTTTTTTTTTTTATCTTGTCTTTTTTTCTGTTTTTCTTTATCTTCATTCGATTTGGAATTTTTATTCTTATTTCTTTATTTCTTTCGTTTTTTTTTCTTTCTTCAGATGTTTCTCTTTTTATTCTCTTTTCATTCTCTACCAGACTCTTCCTTTCTTTTTTTACTTTCTTCCTTGTGCTTTCATTCACCCTCTTTCTTCCCTTTGTTCTTTCTTAGATATTCATTGTTTTTCTTTAGTTTTTTTCTCTATTTTTCTCTTGTTTTTTTTTTTTCATTTATTTTTATTCTGTTTTTTTTTCCCGGACTTTTCTTAAATACAAACCCGGAGATACGTTGAAAGTAACAAATGGAATTGAAATGAAGTACATGAAAAAAAATAAAGAATCAATTTAAAAAAAAAAAAAAGAATTTTAAAAAGATACGACAGGTTACCTGGCTTTTTATGTTCGGGCTAACTGTTCTCATTGACATATACGCTTGTCTATTTTTCGTATCCTTTGTTCAGAAAATGGAGCTTCGTTTACCTTAAAAGACCTACATGTGTTGATTTGTAAATACCACACACACACAAAATATATAAACCAGCGTTATTCAAGAAATAAGGGGACTTTTAAAAAAAGAAAAGAAAGTAAAATATCTTTTTTTTAGATTTTCTTTTTGTAAACATAAACGTTGCACTGTTTGGAATTGGTTTATAGCAATGAATATATGCATATCCCTGGTTTTAGAATTTTCAGACAAGAAGGAGACATCGAGATATTGTGAAATTTAAAAGGTATTATAATAAAGTTGGAACGCTTAAAATAACATTCTACGTGGGTACATAGATGTATATAATTTACTCCGACAAAGAAACTATATATAATAACAGACTTTATTCCGTGAGTAATGGAGAAATACATGCAAGACAGGAATACATATACTAATTACAAATAGTACAGCAATACATAATGAAACAACTATATAACATGTATAGAGAAAGTAGGACTTCGTCCTAAAGAAGTAATACAAAATTCCTGTAGGAATGTCACTTACTTATAGCCCCCAACTTAAAAGTAAGAAGCACAAGCTTCTACAGCATGTGAAGTATTTGCTGGTCCAAAAGAAAGAGTTTGTTTGTCTCATACCCCACCTGTATGGACTGGACACAAGCCCTCGTTTTAACCTGGGCCCACCCACAAGCAGAAGCTAATGGGTGGGAGAGAACAAAAATTGCGTCGATCCCGTCGACAATAAACCCAGCCCTGCCTCCAAGGGGCAGGTATTGCCTGGGGGGATAGCCCCCTGGGATCGACGCTATTAATTTAACACAATTCACCGGTCCAGTGGCCGAAGCACACCGGACCCCCGTCCCCAAGGACGGTTTGGGATTGCCCAGAAGAAAGAGAGTTCAAAATTGCCGGCTTGCTGCCTAAATACTCTGGCTCCCTATGGGCAGAAACCTGCAACAAGGGAAGATAACCCTTCTGGACCCTACATCAATCCAAACAGGGCCAGCCAATCGCTGCAATGTCAACCATATTCTTGATTTCCGAGAATTCTTCTGATTGCAACCATCACGTTTACAAAAAAGTGAAGCGATCGAGAAAGTTCAAGAGTGCCAAAGATTACTCTAATTCTAATTTTATTTTAACTGATTTCTATACAAAATTATACATAGAATTGCTTTTAATTTGTTTGATAATGAAATAATATCAGAAGTCAATAATACCAAGTAATTATTTATTAAATCCTGTTTTGTTAAAACCAGTATGCAAATTATCCACACCATATATAGGATGCAAACCTTTATTTCTTAGTGATAAACATTGCGGGATTTCAAATGCATTAATTACATGAGCTGTTTTGGGGCAAATCTAACAGGTAGACTTTAATAGAGAGATAGTTAATAAATAATATGCTAATTAAGATTAAACCATGGTTATTTAAAAAACATCAAGTATATCGCGTAAATAACTAAGGGAATTGTGACGTCAATGGGGATATAGTTTCGCTTACAGACAGACACCTTATATTCATTATAATAAGATTATTGATTTCTTAGTAAAGCATGAAAAGTCTACGTGGACAACAAATCGACTTCTGTACGAATATAAGCGGCAATCAACAGGATGCCGCGCATAGGACTTGCCAGCACCGATGTCCGATTAGAACGAGTGGCGAGAGAAAGTCATTGGAATTAAATGAGAGTAAAAAATTAAATGAGATTAAAAATTAAAATAACGATTGAAAATTAAATAACAATTAAATTAGAAGTAAAAAGCTGTCTGTGTAGCAATTGTGCATCAGTTCAAGCCATGATAATATGTAAAAAAAAAAAAAAAAGGACAATCTATGTAAGGTCGTTCAATGTGCTACTGATACTATGTAACCCAGTACTGTTTCATAGTCGGATCATTGGCGACTAAACCGGTAACCCCCACAGATTTTGTCTGGTGAGGAGGGTGGCTAGACACCATGCAGAATGAAAAACAACATTTGATGATGATGAGGATGATAATGATGATGATATACGACTTGCAGGTTTGGAGGGGGTGTCTTCTTTGATCTCTTGAGACATCGCTTTTCTCATCTCGTAGCTGTTGGTCACGTGAGAAACGATACCCTTTTCTCATCCTCTCTTTTGTTTATGACTTTGGTGAAGTGAACACCTATTCTTATTACTCTCCAGGGAGATAAATCTCATTGTAACGTTGCGGCAATGAATAATCCACAACGTATTATATATATATATATATATATATATATATATATATATATATATATGTGTGTGTGTGTGTGTGTGTGTGTGTGTGTGTGTGTGAAAGTGAGTGTTGTGATGTTAATCCAACAGTAAAAAAGAAGTCAAGTTGAGGTAGGGTAAAATAAGACAAGTGTATTTACAATAATGGTACAGGAACGGCTAGCTTGCCGTTAACGGTAACAGTACAACCTTTTCACTCGGTGTCTCACTATTTATAGTGAGAACCGGTGTATATTCTCCACTGTAGGAACGGCCGGTACAACACCTCCCTTTGAAAATATCCCGTCTGGGGATTAATAACGTTTTTGTTTGGGGTTCACCATAATCAACTCAGTCGATTTCCGTTTTCTTTTTGATCTCCTATTCTCAGGAGTAGTCTCTGGTATGGGCACCTGAAAAGTATCAAACACTGTGTCCATGATGTCCTCTTCGGGCGATCTGGTCACCTCACTGTTCGAGTATCTTTTCCGGATTTGGTTAGTGTGACGTTTGTGCACGAAATCTGGTCTCTTAATCATATAGACCATGTTGCCTACTTGTTTATCCACAGTGCCGGACTCCCAGAAAGTCCTATTGTTTTTGTGAATCTTAAAAAAGACTTTTTCACCAATTTTATACCGTTTTTTTTTTTTGTTATCGGTTTTTCTCGGTTTGTCCTATCCTGGCTTGGTAACAACTTATGGAAAATCGATCTAACCTTGCGCCCGAACATAACCGTTATTAATCCCCAGACGGGATATTTTCAAAGTGGGGTGTTGTACCGAAAGGTTGTACTGTTACCGTTAACGGTAACAGTACAACCTTTTCACTCGGTGTCTCACTATTTATAGTGAGAACCGGTGTATATTCTCCACTGTAGGAACGGCCGGTACAACAGTAAGTAAACAAACAATGTGTTTATTTTTGATATGGCCTTTTTAGCCGACAATTTTTGGAGGATATGTGCTTAATTGAAGTCATACCTAATTTTGAAAATTAATTAGTTAATAATTAATGAATCTAGGCGGGCATATATGTTCAAATGTAAGGCTAAACAAATCGAGAAAATGTCAATCCCTGTATGTCCATTTCGACCTATTAGGTCTCATCAGCAAGCTTATAGATATGGGAGACTGCTCCGTGTGTGACTCAAAACCTCGACTCATAAGCTGACAGGCGGGAATTCTAACCACTACACCAGCTGGCCTATCCCAGATTTTTCGTTCGTTTTGAACTTATTTATATACCACTTTTTGGGGACTTATCGCACGACAGTATGAAAGTAAGTAAACAAATATATATATATATATGTGTGTGTGTGTGTGTGTGTGTGTGTGTGTGTGTATTTAAAATGAGTCTAGAAATCCTTGAGAAAGAAGGCCCATAGTTCGAAATATTGAATGAAATAAAATGAAACTTAACACATAATATCCAACGGAGAAATACTGTTTTTTTTTTAACACTAGAAAACTACTTAATAAACGCAATGAACTGATAACCAAATGCAGGTACTGAGTGAAATTCCAGATATAACGTTATGGACTACAGTAGCCCTTGATTTTAACTTTAGGTAAACCTATATATATTAGTCGACCTTAACTCTCTGCTATGACTTAGACACTCACAAGATTTCACCTGACTATACCCGGTCCTAAGACGACTTAAATATATGCGTCGGCTATTAACTATGGTAATATATAAGTATCCAGAGTAATATATGTATGTAGAGGTGAATATGCATGTAGATAGGGATACATATATATATATATATGTATGTGTGTGTGTGTGTGTGTGTGTGTGTGTGTGTGTGTGTGTGTTGATGATGTCATGTAAATAAAACCTTGGCCCTATTATATAACTTAGGCCCCTATACCATTATTCAAGGAAGCACGTGGTGTAATGGTTAAAGTCACGGGAAATGGATTCGTCGCCCCGAGTTCAAATCCTGGATGTGATAATTGCATTTCACTTAACGCTAATACCCTTGGGAAAGGTATGAATCCTACTCTCCCTCCAGCTATGGGTAAATAGTAGGGCAGACTGGGCTTTTTAACCTTGGTTAGGCAACCGGTCTAGGAGATGGAAAACTCTGAATTCAAACCTGTTGAACTCTGCTTAAGAAATTGACCCTGTGTCACATCCTGCTCGTGCGGAGGGGTTGGTAAATATACCATTATTCAAGGTGATATGTAGATATGTGTTTGTTTATAAATACATGTGTGTGTATTTGTGTATATGGATATGTAAGTAAGTAAGTAAAGTCGTCGGGGCGGCCTAATATCGGTATCAGCCAATCAGCGAGGGAGTCTATCCCCTTTTCACTAGCGCTAGACCAAGGAGATTGTTTTTGCATCTGAGGTGGAGCGCCACACCTACCATCAGCTCCTTACTTTACCGCACAGATCCCTGTGGTACTCATAACGCTGAGTTGGCAAGGACCGGAATCGAACTAGGAACCTTGTGGTTTCTAGCCGAACGCTCTACCGACTGAGCTAGCCTAGAGTACGTATGTGGCCCCTGTTATCCATCTTCCAAGTCTGTAAGTAAACTTTTAAAACTTGCCTTAGTTTACATAATTTTAATTGAGAGTAAAATAGGGAATAAATCTAATGGTATGTAGAAAATAGAAAAAGAAAATATTCCAAAAAATGGTCTACGTTAGACTGGGTTACATCCCTTTCACCTCACAAATTACCATTCTCTCATTTTTTTAAGTCATCCAGACAGTCACCATAATTCAATCCTGTTGAAGGTTTCTAAAACCGAAACATTATAACATTGACTTCTCCGTCAAGAATACATTCATTTTTTTGAATACTTTGTTTGTTTTTTTATCTTCTACATAATTTTGATAATGATTATAATTTTTCATTTAATTTTTACTAAAATTAGTGTTTCTCTTGAATGGACAACAAAATTAATCATGTTTTCTTATTTGTTCATCATATTTTTTAATCTTAAATTGTGTTACTTTATTTTGATTTTTTTTTTTTTTTGATAGAGTAATATACAAAATGCGGCCTACCTTTTTGATTCTGTAAGATTTAAAGCTAATATTTGAAGAACATACAAATATCAGAAATTAAATTGACATGTTTCTCTATGAGGATAGCTAGTTCCGAAAAAAAGTTTTATTTCCCAAAACAAAGTCTAGACTTTTAACCATTGGGAAAAGTATGAACCCCTTATCAGCAAAGATATGGGTTAAACAGTACCACTACTGTTCTTCTGCAAGTATGGATTGGGCATAAAATAACCCTCCAATGTTTATATGCCACTAAACAAAGAAGCAAACGGAATTACAATACTGATTCTTGATACTTCTTTGATGAGCGGTCTCGATACTTTATGATCATCACTAGATTGATTTACAGGGTTTCAAACATGCTGAGAGCACTTGCCTAGGTAATCGCAAGGTTCCTGGTTCGATACCGGCCCTCGCCAACTCAGTGTATGAGTAATACATATGAGTAATACAGGAATCTGTGCAGTAAAGTGAGGTGCTGATGGTAGATATTGCGCTCCACCTTAGATGAAAAAACAATCTCCTTGGTCTTGCGCGTGAAAAAGTGATAGACTCCGTCACTGTTTGGCTGATACTGACATTAGGCCATCCCGATGACTTTACTTACTTTACTATAGTTTAAATAGTACCACTACTGTTCTTTTGAAAGAATGGCTTTGGCGTTAAATAAGCTACGGAGGTTGATATGCCATTAAACAAAGAAACCCTTTACTATTGCTTTTTTCTAATTGCGTTGATACACTTTTAAAACTCCTCCTTCCGACCACCCATATTTCTTTTTTTTTATAGTGAATTCTTCCCCACGCACTTTTTTTTTTACTACCAACGACACCAAAGAATAGTCCCTTTTAATAAATTTCCTTCCTTTTTTTATCAATGAATTAAAGAACAAACAAAAAAAGAAAAAAAAATATCAAGAAAAGCAGTGATCCAAAAGATTCTCTCCGAATTGTAAACAATTCATTCATTATTTTTTTTCTGGTACTTTTTCTTGTCCGTGGATTTGTATGCCTCTCTTTAACAGTTGATTGTTGTTAGGCTCGTCGCCCACAAATGTCTCAGTGTATTGAGCGTGCGTAGGTGGACAGGTAAAACAAAGGGACGATGCGCATGCGTGCAACCGAAAATAAATGACTCTCGTGAAATAATGCTAGTAGATCAGTAATAGTGAGTGTAGAAGAGAAGATTCTTTAACTCCGGAAACGAAAAGGTTCGAATATACCTGACATGCAAAACTCAGCAGAAAGAAACATGGCCGCCCCAAAGTTATGATGGTTGAATCGAACTTAACGGACCTTAATTTCAACATTGTATGTTGCCCCGCCGAAAGAAAAAAAATACCAAAAATCAGGAAATTAACCGAATTTAATGAAATTTTCAGTGTTTATATATTAATATTATATATTATTTAAAGGGCCGGGTTAGCTCAGTCGGTAGAGCGTTCGGCTAGAACCACAAGGTTCTTAGTTCGATACCGGTCCTCGTCGACTCAGCGTATGAGTAGCACAGGGACCTGTGCGGTAAAGTAAGGAGCTGATGGTAGGTTGGCGCTCCACCTCAGATGTTAGAATAATCTCCTTGGTCTAGCGCTAATGAAAAGGGGATATACTTCCTCGCTGTGTATGCTGACCCCGACATTAGCCGCCTCGACGACTTTACTTTACTTTATATATTAATGAATAAAAAATATAATGCACCAGTTATTTTATTTAAAACCTTTACATTTTTTTCAGGTCAGTAAAATTTGAATCACGTATCTTTGAGGCGTACCACAGATTCTAAAAGATACGTGGTTTTAAGTTAACTGACCCGAAAAAATGTATAAGTTTTAAATAAAATAACTGGTGCATTTTCTGATATTTTGAAAATATTTATATGCTCTGAGAGATCCTGTATCAGTGTTGAGGCCCCGGATGTGACTTTTTAGCTTAATTATCCATTTTATTTCTGTTTGTCTTCTTGATTGAGTGGATGGAAAACCATGATCAATCAAGATACATTTGAGGTTTTCCAGGTTGTGTGATGGGGTGCTGAAGTGCTGTGCGATTTTGCTTCGTGGTGATTTAAGTTTTATTATTGACTTGTGATTATTTAAACGTAGTCTAAAAGGTGTTGATGTTTCTCCTACGTATCCATTATTTTCGCATTTTGTGCAGTATATATAATATATAATGTTTGCACTGTCACATGTGAGTTGTGGGGGTTGGATTATTATGTTAGTGTTTGATTTTGTTCTTGTTTTACGACATATCAACCTCAATGGGTCATTTAAAGCCGACTACGTTTTTGAAATGAATTGGTGATAATGTTTAATTTTCTGAAGATTTTTTGTTTTTGATATATTTTTTGTGAATGGAACTTTTAGATGATTCTTTTTAACATATACTTTTGTGTTTTCATTTTTTGGGGAAGATTTTTAGATTTTGTTGTAGATGTGTGCTTCTTTTATGTTAGTGTGTGGTATTTAGATTGAGGGTTCGGTGTTTAAATGAGTACATGCTTGGCACCTAGGCCTGTTGCATCTTTGTTTGCCTTTTTGTGTGGTGTTGTGTAAGTGTTTTTTAGATGCTGTGAGGATGTTACGTGGGTTGGGTGGTTGTCTTTTGGCGTTGATGGGAGGTTTTTTTAAGGTGGATTTTATTGTGGGTCGGTTTGTAGCGTTTTGAATTCTTTAGTAAGTTGTTTCGTTAGTTTGTGCATGTGTTCACCGTGGTGGAATACCATGGGGATTCGGTCGTTGGTTTGGTGTTGTTTTTATATATATATATATTATATATATATATATGAGAGTAAGTAAACAAACAATGTGTTTATTTGATATGGCTTTTAGCCGACAATTTTTGGAGGATATGTGCTTAATTGAAGTCATACCTAATTTTGAAAATTAATTAGTTAATAATTAATGAATTTAGGCGGGCATATATGTTCAAATGTAACATTTTCTCGATTTGTTTAGCCTTACATTTGAACATACATGCCCGCCTAATTTCATTAATTATTAACTAATTAATTTTCAACTAAGCACATATCCTAATATATATATATATATATATATATATATATATATATATAAGGTGTATTAAAAACTAACGAGATTTTTGTACTTTTTGATACACCTTGTATTATGAAAAAATTAACGTTCGACTCATACTTATTATACTTATTATATAAATATATATATATATCGACTTAGTTAATGTAGAGTAGGGTCCGGAGGAAATCATTTTTTGATTGAAACCATGGTAGACCCTTTATTTTCCATCTAACAATAATATTATTAGTATTATATATATATATATATATATATATATATATAGTTGTGTGTTTAGACATATGTATGTGTATGCATATATTACGTAACACCATTCGATCAAAATAACAGTTGTTTACGTCCGTTTAAAGAGCCGGTTTAGCTCAGTCGGTAGAGTGTTCGACTAGGAATCACAAGGTTCTTGGTTCGATACCGGCCATCGCCAACTCAGCGAATGAGTAGCACAGCGATAAAGTGAGGAGCTGATGGTAGGTGTGGCGCTCCACCCCAGATGCTAAAATAATCTCCTTGGTCTAGCGCCATTGAAAAGGGGATTGACTTCCTCGCTGTCTGGCCGATACCGACATTAGGCCGCCCCGACGACTTTACTTTACTTACGTCCGTGACTTGTCGTATTTAGGCATTTTCCCCCAGCGCCGATGGCCAATGTTGAATCCAAGAGTAAACCCAAGATTTCAAGCACGTGTGTGTATGTGTGTGTGTGTGTGTGTGCGCGTTCGCGTGCGTACTCTAGTGACAAGCAAAATAGAGTACAAAATACAAAACAAATCTTCCTTTTGTTGTTCACATTTCCCGTTCAACCACCGCCGCCCCCCCTTCCTTCACCCACGCATCCTGTGCACTCGCCTCGAACAAACTAACAGCATTCCAGCTTGACACTTTCACAACCAACACACACCATTAACCCACCCACCCCCTTAATCAAGAATTCAAACATTGATTTATGTCAATCCGGACCAAAGGTCACTTTGCTTATACGAGCAATAGTTAAAATTACACCTAATTTTAGACATAAAGCCTAATGGGGGTTACGACCCCTGTTCACCCCCACCCCTCAGGATTTAGAATATATCCCCCTCAGGGCCGGGACCTTGATTGCGTCTTGATGTAAAAAGCCCTCCAACACGCCCCGGTGAGTCGCTATTGCTTTCCATTGAAGAGCATACAAGCATATGAAATTAACCGCAAATCGTGGAGCATTGATATCTATATGGGACACCCAGCCGCAAGCAAATAGTTAAACAGCTTCCGTTAGCACTAATATATGTGATAGCAAGTATTGAATATTTATTCTTAATTTCGGATAAAATAAATTGGAGGCTTTACTTTGGGAGCACTCCTCATATATTTATATATCATCATCATAAGGTCACGCTGACAGCACGGATTCGCATGAACCTCTCGCTGTTACATAATTTATGTGGTAGCATATATTGTTGACAAGACCCTGTAGTTAGTTTGAAAATATGTTCGTTGGAGCTAAAAGCGTAGGCGGGTAGATTTCCGTTGGATGACCCCAATTGGCCCCTAGAGATGCACGAATCTCGCGCGCCAGGAGAAAAATGTAACTAGATAGATTTAGTTTCAACCTCAGATTCAAGCAGAGAGCACGTGCATCTCTCCGCTGGGGTTGTTAACTTACCGCGCGGAAAAACATAGAAATAGAGGAATAAATCTTGGTCAAGGAAAAAATGTCCTGTGGTTTAATTAATTGCATGACAAAAAAATTAAGTTGTCTTAAGACTGTTGTCTTAGCAAAAAATAATACAAAAATAGAAACGACAAAAACATGATATACAGAAAAAAAAGAAGTTGGACTGGAAATTCGCTGGCTCGCTAACACAGCGTAAATTATGGCTGGAGGCCTGGATGACATAAGATCAAAATTACAAAATATATCTTCCGTAATTCACAATTTCAATATTACAAATAAAACAAAATGTAACTTCTTTTTTTTAATTCATTTTACTTTTATGTTAGTCATTTAAGCGTCGCGAGACTATTTGGAATGTTTCATTTTTTAAAGTTGAGTGAATAAAATGGACAAATAAGAAATATGCGATTAAGCGACACCAGATATCTATTCACATTTTTGCATTGCATCTTGGACGATTTAGACGATCTTTTTAACCAGAGGGTTTTGTTGCAGGATGATAACGGGCGAAAGATTTAGAAACGACCGTATTAATATTTTTTAAAAATAACCATATTTCGATAATAGTTGAAGAAGCCCTTAGTAAGAAGACGAGACGACAAGATGATGGCGAAAGAGGTAGAAGGGGAAACATGGCAACGAGAAGTAGTAAAGAAGAAATAAAGCAACAAGAAAGTCTCAAGACGCTCTCTCTCTCTCTCTCTCTCTCTCTTCTCTCTCTCTCTTCTCTCTCTCTCTCTCTCTCTCTCCTCTCTCTCTCTCGAAATTGCTGGGCTCAAGAAAAATACAGCCTTGCCACGAAGTCTGTTTATTGGCGCTTCTTCTTCTTCTTCTCTTCTTCTTCTTCTTCTTCTTCTTCTTGACCTCTCCTCTCTGGCCAGACTTTCCTCTATGTTTTATTTCCATCTCTCTCTCTCTCTTCTCTCTCTCTCTCTCTCTCTCTCTCTCTCTCTCTCTCTCTCTCTCTCTCACCCGAGTCTCCTCTCTCGTTTGTATAACCCGATGTTCAACTTACGATGTTATAAGGGGTATACAACATCGCCACCCGTGTCTGCGGGTCATCCTGGCAGGTTTTTCCACACACAGCTGTTTGACATTTATCATTACAAATCCATACACACGGGCAGGATGCGACACAATGTTAATTTCTTAAGCGTAGTTTAACAAGTTTGAATTCAGAGTTTTCTTCTTTTAAACTGCCCGCCTGTCGGCTGGGAGTTAGAATGCACCGACTGCACATCTCTGCAGCAGGGGTAAGACTCCCCCACATGGGGCCACCTGTTGGCCGATAGGGCGACCCGTGATGCTTAAGGATAGAACCCAGGTGGATGAGCAGTCCATACTTTGCAATGCTGCCACTTTGGCCCTATCTTGGGCTAGACGAGGTGGTCGTAGAGGCCCCCTCCGCATCAATCGGCTGGTCACGTCAAGCCCTAGCACCTATATGATTGCCCCAACCCTATTGCCCTTATGGCAACTCCCAACCCCTTTTTTATCATATGGGTGCTAGAAGGCGGTGACGTTAAACTCTATCTGATGGGAGGTTCCAGTTCTGGAGGTTTGGGAATGTGGAGCACCTTCATCACCATTGCTCCCTGGTCCACTCTGACCCGCGGGGAGTTGGTAGTTACTGTTAGGGTCCCATCTATGGGCTTAGATAGAAAACTATGAGTTATCTCNGAACATATCAAGTCACTATTCAATTTCGGACGGTGATAACCTACGGTTAGCGCACCTTATGTATATGCGCATGTAGAGGTGTGTGGGTAATAGGTACCGTCATAGTAATGGATACGACGAGACGAGTTCAAATCATAGACGAGACTGTTTGCCTTCCCATAGCGGTAATACCCTTTGGAAAGGTATGAATCCGATATTCTCCATTCAGCAATGGATAATAGTAGGGCGAACTGTGATCTTTAACCTTGGTAAGCAACCAGCTAGGAGAAGGAAAACTCTGAATTCAAACTTGTTAAACTGCGCTTAAGAAATTGACCTATGTGACACCCTGCACGTTCGGAGGGTTGGTAAATATATTATAGTGATTGCCACTTCTTCACGGAATAAGGCCATTTCTACAAGTTCGGTTGTGAGCACGCGGCCAGCGTCCAGCTTTGTTTTTACTCACTGTCATACCTATTAACCCTTCCCTGGTTTCCTCTCGTATGCGACCGTACGTGACTGAGAAGCCAGCCTTCGACAGGCACGCCCTGTCACACACGTCACATATATAGTCCGGATTAAATGTAGTAAATGTGCCCATGAAGTCCATCATGTGCCGCCGTGCGAGAGACCGCTCAGGATGGGGTGTTCGAGTCGTCTTCCTCAAACCCTAACAGAAACAAGTCTTCTCTAAGCCACACGATTCGTAGCTATTCTCTCCCACGCATGAACGTTTATATTGAGAGTTTTGATATTATATATAAATATATATATGTGTTGTGTGTGTGTGTGTGGTGTGTGTGTGTATGTGTGGGTGTAAAGAGAGAGAGAGGAAGAGAGGAGAGTGCGTGTGTATAAGTAAAGTCGTCGGGGTGGCCTAAAGTCGGTATCAGCCAGACAGCGAAGGAATCTATCTCCCTTTTCACTAGCGCTAGGCCAAGGAGATTGTTTGGTCGTCTGAGGCGGAGTGCCAACTCCTATGATCAAGCTCCTCACCTTATCACACATATCCATGTGCTACTTATACTCTGAGTTGGCGACGGGCGGAATCGAACCAGGAACCTCGATTTTCCCAACCGGACATTCTCAACCGACGAGCTAAGCCGGCCCTTTATACTTCCGTGTGCTCTGTGTGTGTGTGTGTGTGTGTGTGTGTGTGTGTGTGTATGTGTGATTGTCTGTGCGTCTATGAGTGTGTAGGTTTGCGCACGCTTTTTTTCGAGTAAGCAGAGCGCAGATGTGTAATTAATTTTCATGTTCTTTGAAATTGATGTCAGACATTACTTTATTTCATTTATTTTCTTTCATTTATATTCAATTTTCTTCTCTCTAATTCCTTCTCCTTTGGCAGGATTGGCCGAGAAGATGACTTGCAGCTGAATCTCCCCTGCCCTAATGACTTTATTTAATGATATCTTTTCCCGCCTTTTCTTCCGGAAGGGCCAATCTATCTATGCCATGTCCCCTCCACTCGACTGATCTTGCTTGACGAGAATTGGTCAAGTTACTAGATTACGAAATCAATTTTTTTCTGAAAATACCCTGTACATATCAAATGATATCAAATTCTTTAAAACACCCACACACACACATAATATATATATATCAATTCTTTGAGAAACCCTTATATACTTATATATATGTGGAGAAGGTAGACAACCGATGTTGGGGAAACTGGATTTTTATGTCGACGAATGCAACGTTTTCCTCTGTAGACCTTCTTCAGGACTTGAATATAGTTCTGCTTTTTATATATATATATATATATATATATATTATATATATATATGTTGTGTGTGTTGTGTGTTGTGTATGGTTGTGTGTCTGAGTCCTGTGTGGTGCTGTGGTGTGTGTGCTATATTCATAAATATTGATAGATTAAATAGTTTTGGTTATATTTAGTAAACAATGCTCAATGTAATAGAGCATTTATAATCTTACGTAAAGCAATATCTACTGCCAGCATATATAAAGCAATGATCCGTCGTACAGCAGACTGTACTCTCTAGGATCGCTAAAGATATAACAAGCATACAAACAAACGTATAAACAAACGTCGTATTGATAGTTTAAAAAAATCCACGCCCTTTATACGGCAGCTATCAAAAGTCAGGCGGACAAAAATGTCAGTTGGATTTCGATCCTGGGCATAGTAGTTTTTGTCTACCACACTGAAGAGGCATGAAACCCGAAACACGGTGTCTGTGGAATGACTTATTCATTATATATATATATATATATAATATATATATATATATAATATATATATATATTAAAGAATTAGTAATTTGCTTAAGCATTGTTAGATGTTTGTAATATATTAGTGATTTGAAGGCAATTAAATGCGTATAAAAAAAAATAAAAACAATAAAAGAATGTTATCTTTTTCTTATCGATTTCAAAGAAACTTTACCCTTCAGAGATGAATTCAAGAAAGAGTACATGCTTAAAGTTTTTTTTTTTTTTTTATTATATGGAGAATTGACGTAAATAAATCTAAGGGAATTGTGACTTGAGTAGTGAATATAGTTTCGGTTACAGACAGAAAAACACAACTATCTCCATTATAATAAGATGTTACAACAGAAAATGATGAGCATGCTATAATACATATAAATACACTTTTTGAAGGAGATGAACGCAATTGTAGTTCCTTAATGAAAATGGTCCTTAAACCGAAATGCCTAATAGGAAATTCATTAAATTTAGCAAATCTTATGGGAGGTATTCGCCTTGACATTTTTTTTATCATTTTCCTATACAAGAGCTTTTAAAAAAAGAAAGAAAAAGAAAGAAAAACAGAAAGAAACAGAAAAGAAAGAAAAAACAGAAAGAAAGAGAAAGACAGAAAAAAGAAAAATAAAGAAAAAAAAGAAAACAGAAAAGAGAAGAAAAAGAAAAAAACAGAAAAGAAAGAGAAAAAGAGAAGAAAAAACGGAAAAGAAAGAAAAAGAAAAAACAGAAAAAAAAGAGAAAGAAAGAAAAAAAACTGTAAAAGAAAGAAAGAAAAAGAAAAAACAGAAAAGAAAGAAAAAGAAAAACAGAAAAGAAGAGAAAAAAGAAAAAAACTGAAAAGAAGAAAGAAAAAAAGAAAACAGAAAAGAAAGAAAAGAAAAAAAAGAAAAGAAAGAGAAAAAAGAAATAAAAAACTGAAAGAAGGAAAGAAAAAGAAAAAAACAGAAAAGAAGAAAGAAAGAAAAGAATAAACGAAAAAAAAAAGAAGAAAAAAGAGGAAAGAAAGAATTTTGCCAGATTAGTATACATTCACATATTGAACTCTTAAACTTTGTAATACTCATAGTCAATAACGTGGTGTATCCACGGTTCCCGCTAGTTTATAGGTCCGGTTTAGCTCATTTGGTAGAACGTCTGACTAGAAACCACAAGGTTCTAGTTCGATACGATCACTCGCAAATTCATGTGTAGGTTAGCACAGGTATCTGTGTGGTAAAATGAGGAGCTGGTATTAGGTGCACGCATTGCCTCAGACGCTAAAAAACAATCTCCCTTAGTCTAGCGCTAGAGAAAGGGGATAGACTCCATCGCTGCCCTGGCTGATACTGACTATAGGCCAAGCCAGACGACTTTTCTTTACTTACTTTACTTATCTTTATATAAATTAATTAAATACAAGTTCAGTTTTTAAGCGAAGTAACAGGTTTAGTTCAGTCGGTGAGCGTTTGGCTGGGAATCACAAGGTTCTTGGTTCGATACCGGCTTCTGCCACTCAGCGTATGAGTAGCACAGGGATATGTGCGGTAAGGTGTGGAGTTATATGGTTGAGTGTGGGCGCGCCTCATATGCTAAAAAATCTCCTTGCTCTAGCGCTAGTGAAAAGGGGATAGACTCTCCGCTGTCTGGCTGATACTGACTTTAGGCCATTCCGATGACATTTTAGCTTATTTATCTATAAGATAAAACGTTGTGTTACCATAAGAGCAATTGAAGAATACTGTTGGAACAAAGTTTATATATATTTACGCAACTCCTCCGCGCTGAGCAGGAAGTGACACAAGGTCAATTTTATGAAAATTAAAACAAAGCAAGGTCAATTTTTTAAGCGAAGTACACTGGTTTAAATACAGAACTCCCTTTAATTAGACAGGTTACCGTAGCAAAATTTCGGAGTGTGTCAGCACATTTGAATTATTGATAGTCTTTTTTTGAGTAAGTTTTTAAAATGTGACAAGTTCATTAACATGGTCAATTTCACAGTTTTTCAGCCATATCTATAACTTTAAAATTTATCGGATTTGATTTGTCCGCAGCAGAAGTCAATTAAATGTGAGGATTATATACACAAAAGGCAAAGCATAAAGTACGTGTCGGGTGTTCGTGCCTGTGTGTGAGCGTGCGTGAAAAGGGGAACGAGGGGAGAGAGAGAGAGAGAGAGAGAGGAGAGAGACGAGAGAGAGATTTCCCGAGCAGTTTATCAAATGAAACAGGCCAAGCGAGTTTGCCCCAATCCGGACCCAGGGAACAAAATATTTACCATCAGTCATTTCTGTGGATGGTTCCACACCACGACCTAAAAAACGTGAGAGACCGGACATTTTTCTGAAATGTGTTTTTGTTCATATGCAAAAATCTAACAAGCAGCATTTTTTGTTCACCCCACAATTTGTAATTTTTATTGTATCCTCTTTTTTTTTTTTTTTTTACTTGAAAAAGATGATCCTTTTTGCAAGAGTATACACTTGGCAAAAGGGTTGATTAGAAGGAAGCAGCCGAAACGTCCATATCCTCACAATCACACATACATAAGTATATACGAAAAAAAAATAAGGAAATGCGAGTCAGTTCTTAACAATATTTGTAATTTTGCATGTTATCGTTTGTTTATTTAAAGCAAACATGCAACGAAAACAAAAGCTGAAACTGTGTTATAGAACCAACAGTTTTCCGATTAGATAGATAGATAGATAGATAGATAGATATGTACAACTGATTCAGCATAGATAGAGAGATAGAATAGATGATTAGTCAACTGATTCAGAAGATCAGATAGGATAGATTATGTCAGCTTATTAACATAGATAGAAGATAATAGAAGATAGCATATGTACAACTATTCAATAGAGAGATATGTTACAACTGATTCAGATAGATAGATAAAGATAGATAGATAGATAAGATAGATGTAGATAATGTACAACTGATTAAAATAGATGCATAGATAGAAGAATGTACAACTGATTCAGATAGATAGATAGAATAGATATGTACAACTATTAATATAGATCGATAGATGAATAGATATAGATAGATATGTACAGCTGATTACACATAATAGATAGATAGAATATAGATAGATAGATAGTACAACTGATTCAGATGATAGATAGATAGATAGATATGTACAACTGATAAAATAGATAGGATAGATAGATAAGATATGTACAACTGAATTCAGATAGATAGATATATTACATACTGATTAAGATAGATAGATAGATAGATAGATAAGGATATGTACAGCTGATTAAACATAATAGAATAGATAGAAGATAGATATGTTACAACTGATTCAGATATGATTTAGATAGATAGATAGATAGATATGTACAACTGATTCAGATAGATAGATAGATAATAGATAGAATAGAATAGATATGTACAACGATTAATATGAATATGATAGATAGATACTGTACAATCTGATTCAGATAGACTAGATAGTGATCAGATAGATATGTACAACCTGATTAAATTAGATAGATTAATTGTACATGCGAATTCAGATGATAGATATTATATAGATAGATTAGACTATGTACATACTGATTCAGATACATAATAGATAGATATATATGGTACAACTGGATTCAGATAAGATAGATATGATAGATAGATAGATCAAGTACAAACTGATTCCAGATAGAAGATAGATAAGATTAGATAGATAGAATAATAGATTAAATTATAGCTTGATTAACATATCGATAGATAGATAGATAGATAGATTAGATATGTACAACTGATTCAAGATTTGAAAGATAGAGTAGATAGATAGATAGATATGTACCACTGATTCAGTAGATAGATAGATAGATAAAGATAATAGATATTGATAATATTTACAATGATTAATATAGGAATAGATAGATATGACATACTGATTAATATAAATAGATATTATAGATAGAATAGAAAGATAGATAGATATGTATAGCTGATAACATAGATAGATAGATAGATAGACAACTGATTAACATAGATAGATAGAGTAGATAGATAGATAGAATAGATAGATGTATAGCTGATTAAACAATCAGATAGATAAGATAGATATGTGCAACTGATCAGATAGATAGATAGATTAGATAAGATAAGAAGATAATATGCCACAACTGAAATTAATATAGATATGATAGATAGAGTAGAATGTACAACTGCTTCAAGATAGATAGATAGATAGATAGATAGATAGATATGTACAGCTGATTAAAAATAGATATGATTAGATAGAATAAAGATAGATAAGATAAGATAGATAGATATGTAACAACTGATTCAGAATAATTAAGATATGACAACTGATTCAGATGATAATAGATAGATAGATAGATAGTACACTGATAAATAGATAGATAGTAGACTAGATAGAATGTACAACTGTATCAGATAGATAGATAGATAGATATGTACAACGATTATATAGATAGATAGAAGTAGATAGTACAGGCTGATTAACAACTAGATGATAGATAGATAATAGATAGATACGATAGATAGAATATGTACAACTGATTCAGATAGATAGATAAGGATAGATAGATAGATAGATATATGATATGTACAACTGATTCAGATTAGATAGATAGATAGATTTACAACTGATTAACATAGATAGATAGATAGATAGATAGATAATAGATATGTACAACTGATCTCAGATAGATAAGAATAGATATGTCAACTGATTAATATGATGGATAGATACGATAGATAGATAGATGATAGATAATTAGATATGTACAGGCTGATTTAAATATAGATAGATAGATAATAGATAAATAGATTGTACACTGATTCAAGATAGATAGATATAATAGATAGAATAGATATGTACAGACTGACTTCAGATAGATAGATAGAGAAGATAGATAGATATTACAACTATTAATATAGAATAGATAGATATGTACAACTGATTAATATAGATAGATATATATAGATAGATAGATATGTCAGCTGATTAACAAGATAGATAGATAGATAGATAGATAGATATGTATACACTGATTCGATAGATAGAATAGATAGATAGAGAGATAATTAAGACTGATCAGATAGATAGATAATAGATAGAATATAAATACTGTACAACTGATTCAGATAGATAGATAGATACGAATAGAACGATAAGATAGATAGATATGTAACAACTGATTAATATAGATAGATAGATAGATATGACAACTGATTAAGATCAGATAGATAGATAGTAGATAGATAGATAGACCATAATGTGACTTGAGCCTTATGAATATACTTTTTAACATAATGCAAACTATCTGTAATTTGTAATATAAGTTGATAGATGAATAAGAGTTGAATAAAATAATGTTGCACACAAAAAAAAGTCTTTGTTGTTGTAATCGTCCTAGCAAAGAAGATAGAGCATCCAGTAAGAGCGAAGAACTCTGATAGAATAATATGTATAACTGATTCAGACAGATAGATAGATATGATAAACAGATAGATAATTATACATAATAACATAAACTACTAATTGAGATAGATAGATAGATAGATAGATTGAATAGTAGATAGATAGATAGATAGAATCAGATATGTAAAGACTGATTCAAAACAGATAGATAGATAAGATACGATAGATACATACATACAAATATCATTACAATAGAACAACTGGTAGATAGATAGATAGATAGACAGATAGATAAGATAGATAGATAGATAGATAGATTTTATCGGTTCCGTATTGAACACAAAATAATTATCTATAAATAGATAAAAAACAAAATTTACATTGTATAGTAATTTGAATTTCTGGTCGAAATAATTCATAATAGTCGACTACGATTTGTTTAAGGTTCTTTCTTATTAGAAATATAAATATGCTCTGTATACTAATTGATCTTATTATTATTATATATTGAGCTCTCTTAGGGATTTGTAAAAATCCTTGTATAAATCTATCAAGTTTGCAATTAACATGAGCATGCATAACCAACAAGATTAGATAATATATCTTAATTATAATGAATTGGGGGTTTTTCCGTTGTAACCGAAACTATATTACAATCAAGCACAATTCCCCTTAGTTATCTTAGTCATTCTCATGATTTTATTTTTATGTGAACCTCAATTATTTCAATAAAATTCTTTTTACATTATTACATACTGTTAAACCATACTATATAACAATCATGCAATTATATTATATATCACAATAATAGCGGTTACAGTGGGATGAAAAGGTTAATTTGCATTTGATATTCAAAATGTGATTTTAATAAATATATGTTTAGTATTCATTGATTCTAACTGTTGGTTTTATTTTAATGAATCATAAGCAAACATTTCTTCAATGAATCTTAAATGAAATCCGTTATAAGATAAAAATAACTGTCATTTTATTCTTCAACTCCTCTTTTAACTAATCTTAAATTAGAAAAAATAACAAATGAAAGATGAGAGTGACCGAAGAGTAAGCTTCATGTTCTACTTTTTGATTATACCCACTCTGTTTCAAATCTTTTTATCTGCTTCTATTTAGTTTCATTATCCTTTCTATTTAATATAATATATTAGTACATTAAAACTTAAATACTTGCAACCCGGGGGTGCATATATTTGCTAGTACATATAAAAAATTCAAACCCATTCTCACAGATATTCAAAAGTAATGAGACAAATTTTTTATATTCTCTAATAACTTATAGAATAATTATATTAACTTGATGCTTCAAAGGAGTCTAATAATAGATGAGGGAAAACTTCTATCAGGGACCCCACTCTCAAAAAGTGTTTAATACTTTTTGAAGGTCCCCTGGAAAGCATTTTCATTTAATCCCCTCATTTCATCATTTTATTCATCCATCTCATTCATTTTACCATCAATCAATTTTTAACTAAATAATTTGAGAACGCATACGCAAAAAACCTTATTATATATATAACCAATATATATATATATATAATATATATTAATATATATATATATATATATATATATATATAACAGCTTAATGGTCACCTGCTCATATCAACAAACCATCCATGTGAGGGAACAAGACACACTGCACTGCTGGAGAAGCAAGGATGAACTCATAAATGATGTCTTCTGTGAAGCCAACATATGGCGCGCCCACAGTGGTCGCTCACAAAGACGTTCTGATCAAGCCTGCGCGGATACTGGATACTCGCAGTAGACCTCCAGGGGCAATGAAGTTACGGAAAATGCGAGAGATTGTCATGGATATCCGTGCTGCCAGCACGATATATGAATATATCATAGATATTATATATATATATAAATATATATAATTATATTAATATATATATATTGGAGGATATGTTGCTAATTGAAGTCATACCTGAATTGCCTTGAAAGTTAATTAGTTAATAATTAATGAATTTAGGCGGGCAGGTCGAAATGTTACATTCAGGGTTGACATTTTCTCGAATTGTTTAGCCTCATTTGAACATATATCCAGCCTAAATTCATTAACTATATCACTAATTTAACTTTCAAAATATGTATGACTTCATTAAGGCACATATCTCCAAAATTGTCGGCTAAAAGCCATAGAATAAACACATTTGTGAGTTTACTTAAACTTCATATATATATATAATATATATATAATAATATATATATATATATAATAAATATATATAGTAAGTAAAATGAACGAGATGGAAAGATACAATACAATGCCTGTGTCCAAATTCACTAGCATCTGGAAATTGTAAGAATTAATCCAAGAGAATGCCTCAATATGCTAGATATGTATCGTTAGTACTTCTTCAAGACGTGTCTGACTGTTGACATTGCGCATTTGCACACACAACACAATATATATATAGATAATATATATATATATAATATAATATATATATATATATATGAGGTACAATATAAGGATAAAGAACAAAACTCAGACAAAAATGTTAGTATATTTCGCTGGAAGTATTTGAAACGCGAATATTTTCAGCTTTTAATTGTTATTATTCACGATCATACTCAAGCGAAATATACTACACATTTTGTCTGAGTTTTGTCTGAAGTTTTGTTCTTTCATTCCGTAGTATTTTACCGTTCATCTGTTGATTCATTCAACCCCCCTTTTCCACTTATATATATATATATAATTATAATATATATATAATAATATTATATATATATATTGGTTTGGAGGTTGATTTGAAGGCTATCACAATGCAGGTGTTAAGATAATAATTAGGTAACAATGGTGTTGTGGTTAACCTGTATTTTATTCCTGAATTTTCGTGATAAAAATATCTTTTTCAGATGATCACTGACACTTAGTCGTCTTAAGAACCAGAAGTACAGGGCGCCCATAAGCATCGAACTCAACTAACAATGGCTGCGAATCTAGCTTGCTAACCAGATTTACACCACATGAAGTGTCCAGATGTCGTGGTATAAGAGTTATTTAAATAAGCTTAATAGATGTGACACAAGACCAGAAGTAGGGGCGCCCATGAGAATCGAACTCCACTAACAATGGTCTGCGAATTCTAGTGTTGCTAACCAACTACACCACGTGAAGTGCCCAGGTGTCTGTGTATATAATTCTTACTAAGGCTTAGATAGATGTGACACAAGGCCAGAAGTGGGCGCCCAATGAGATAATCGAACTCACCTAACAATGACACCGAATCTAGCATGTGCCCCATAGTGTTGTGTATTAATGTGCGGTAATGATGCGTGCGTGTTGACCGGTGTTGTATCAGTGTGTGTATGTGTGTCTCGTGGTGATGTGCCAGTCGTGTGTGTGTGTCTGTGTGTGTGTCTGTGTCTGTGTGAATGAGCCAGTGTCTGTGTGTGTGTTTGTGTCGTGTGTGTGCGTCTCCTGCGTTCCGTGTGTGTGTGTGAAGTGTGTGTGTGTGGTGTTATGTTGCGTGTCTGTCCGTCAGGTTAGATTCATTGAACGAGCGTGCGGGATTAATAGACCTAAGATAGATATGAATTCCCAATGTCTGTCCCGCCTTTTCACTTCCCCATCAAAACTTGCAGAACGGTTTTGCTCTGTGTAAGGCCGCAACATTCTTCTCGTTGACATCGACCCACCCCCCCGCGCCCTCACGCCACCCCCACACCCGCCCGATATAACCTCTCCTCTTATGGTGCCTTGGGTTTTATGCGAACTTAATCACAACTGACCAAAATTGATTACTCCATCGACTGTTGATTTGGTAAAGTTGTTCATGGTGTGGCCCATGCACACGTCTGTAAACGTCCAATTGAAATACATGAGGGATTTTTTATAAAGTAAATCTCGGAAAAGAGATAAAATCGTCCGGGTGCCTTAAAGTCGTATCAGCCAGACAGCGAGAGGTCTATCCTTTTCACTAAGCGCTAAGAACAAGGAGATTGTTTGGGCGTCAAACACCAGAACAAATAAGTGCAAACAACTTAACAAACAAAACTACACTAAAGAGGGGGGGTCAAATTTCTCGGTAAGCCAACGCAGCAAAGTCAGTCTGGTTATTATCACTGTTAATCAACTCTAAAAAGAGTAAAGTCGTCGAGTGGTACCTAAAGTCGGTAACAGCCCAGAACCAGCGAGAGAATCTTATCCCCTTTTCACTAGCGCTAGACTCAAGGAGATTGTTTGGGCATCTGAGGCGAGCGCCACCTCCTACTATGCAGCGTCCTCAACTTTATCGCACATATCGTGTGCTACTTCATACGTGACCGGAGTTGGCGGGGACCTGGCATCGAACCCAGGAAACTCGATGTTCCCCAGCCGGACACTCTACGACCTGAGGCCCTAAGCCAGTGTATTCGCCTAATTACTTTCAAGGGTGAGTTAAAAAATTATCGCACTCTTGTTTTTCAGATACTTGCTGCAGTTTTAAAAAAAATATTTGCTATAACACTTATTTTTTTGATTTTTAAAATACAGAAACAATTTAAATAAAAATGCTTTTGATAAATTAAAAATTCTATGTCGTGATTAAAAGTCAGTGTTGAATGCTATTTATTACAGAGAATGTTTTTTGTTGTTTTTTGTTTTTTTATGAGTACATCTTTGTAATTTTTCAATGTAAACAATCTTTACACGAGAACCGTCTATCAGCTTTTTTGTAACAGCTGAATAAGAAATATATGGGCTATCCAGTGTTACATGCGGAACAGAAATGACATCTACATATAACAGTGATATAAATATAAATATATATATATATATATATATTAGAAAATTCAAAAGATGAAAATGACGTGAGGGGTACAGATTGAAAAGAAAAAATGTATATATATGGCAAAAAAAAATTCTTAAATTAAAAAACATAAAGCTTTCCAAATTAAAAAAGAATCAGGAATAAAAGTACGTCTTCAGTGATGCTGATAACTTTTTAATTAGTGCGTCTGGGACGCACATATTTTGCTTTGAATGAGTCCCGGGAAAATTTATAGGATGTTCAACAAAAGCCGTCCTATCTCTCTACCTTATAGCTATCCGTGTTAATTCGTTTCTAAGAAATAGTGAAATGTATTAACAGTTACTTGAATACGGCGAAGGAAGGAAAAAAAACACTGGAAGATGGATACAATTTTACTGCGTCTTTAATCTTTGTGCGTCAGGACGCAGGATCGTACAATTAACGTCTCTGTGATTTTCTATAAAGTCTCTTCTTTTTCGACCCACTGGTCCTGCGGTCCACAAACTTGAGTATATCCCTTCAAGAAGAAGGTTTTCGTGGTCGTGCAACCACTGTCTACACTGCTCTTTTTTCCCTTCACCTCTTCTTCGTGAATCACGCTTGTCCGCAACTTCTAAACTCTCTATCCATTCATATAATTTAAACGCGTTTGGAGCGCGTGTCTAATGGTATAGTCGTAGGAAATGGACTTCGCGACCACAAGTCAAATCATAGACATAGTGTTTGATTTCATATAGCGCTAATACCTGGAAAGGTATGAAATCTAAGCTACTCTCCTTCAAGATATGGGTAATACAGTAGGGTAGCTGGGCTTTTAAATTTTGGCTAGGTACGCAGTCTAAGGAGAAGTAAGACTCTGATTCAAACCTGTTAAACTCGCGCTTAAGAATATTGATTTTATGTGTCGCTCTATTCGTGTGGAAGTGTTGTATATATATATATAATAATAATATATATATAATATATATATATATATATAAACAACTCTATATATAACAATTTATTTCAAAACGCCTGGTGAGGCTGAATTTGCATTTGTCAAGATTAAAAGGAATTTTCGAAAGATTCCAATTTGAAACTGCAACGCGCGCAGAACGCACGAACGGGCCGACGAACAGCCACGGAAAAACCCGAAACATTTTTCAAACATCACGGAAGTTCCTTATTTAAACTTAAAAACACAAAGTTACGCCAGCCCGTAGAAAGTACTAAAAAAACACAAGTAACTTCTAAAACCTCTGAAATGAGATTTTATCCCGAACAATATTTAGGAAACAGGTAATAACATCATTTTCAACACCCTAATTCCATTGCATTGTCATTGCCTTCTAAATTCTTTTTAAAACACATACGTACAATGCTTCAAGCAAACATAAAAACTTTGAATTTCAAACAGCTCGACACTTCTTTCAATCTAGAGAAAATCGGTCACTGCTTTTTTCTTTTTTGGTGCATACGATAGTGGAGCGGCCATGTTTATTTATTTGATTAAGATGCTCTAATTAATATGGAACACATAACAGCGATGAATGGATCAGAATTGTTTGAAAATTCTGATACAGAATAAGATGGGTTGAGATAGAAGATAGATATGATAGATAGATAGATAGATCAGAAAATTGATAAATTCTTTGATACGAGATAAGAATGGTTGAGATCATGAGATACAATAGACATAGATAGATAGTGTAGATAGATACGATAGTGATAGATAGATAGATCAGAATGATTACAATTCTTTTGATACAGATAAGGAGGTGAGATGATAGATAGATAGATAGATAGAAATTGAATAATCAGTAAACATGGGTGAGATAGATATAATATATAGATAGATAGTCGTAGATAAATATATAGGATTGATATAATCAAGAATGAATTGAAAAATTCTTTGATATAGATAAGATGAATTGAAAAGATAGATGGATAGATAAGAACAGGATGATATTATATATATATAATAATAATGTGTGGTGGTGTCTTTAATGTATGTTTGTGTGGCTGCACGTAACTATATATTATAGGTAGATAGATAGATAAGAACACAATATATAGCAAATAATGTTATATATATATATATATATATATAAATAATATATACTATTATAATGAGATTGTGTGTTTTTTCTGTCTGTAACCGAAACTATATACTACTCAAGTCACAATTCCTTTCGTTATTACATCACACTTCTCCAATGATTTCTTTAAATTATAACCTCAAATTATTAATAAACAATGCTTCACCTTTTTATTAGTGTTGTACCATATACTACATACAAATAACAATGCAATTGTATTTATATATACAAAACAATGGCGATTTAAACAGTGTGAATGGGAAGGCTAATTTGCAAATATTGATAATTAAAAATGTGATTTTTATTAAATATGTTGGCTTGTATTATTGATTTCCTAATTGTTTGTTTTTTAATAATATAACAAAAATCTCTTCAATGAATCTTAAATGAAATCCATTAACAAGAGAAAAATAACTATCATTTTATTCTTTATTTCATAATTTAACTAAATAGTATTAGAAAATTTACCAAATGAAAGACGGGATAATGGAAAAATGATGGAGAGAGTTGTTATCAAAGTTTTCTAATTTTTTCAATCATACCCCCTCTGTTCTCCAAATCTTTTTTTATCTGAATTCTTATTCAGTTTCATTACCCTTCTAATTTAATATAATATTATAATTAAACTTAAAATATCTGCACCGGAGGGTGCATATATTTGCTAGTATATATTATATATATATAGTATTATAATATATAGAGAGAGAGAGAGAGAGAGAGAGAGGAGAGAGAGAGAGAAAGAGAGCCCACAGCAATTAGTTGACAGTGGAATGGATATATTAGTAGAAAGTAACATCGCGGTACAATCGAGCAGGTAAGTAGTAATACTGATGCGTCGTCGTAGTAGTAATCATAGTAGTAGTATTAGGCGTAGTAGTAGGCATTGTATCTCTACATTGCTCGGTATTTATAGCTGACACCAGCCAATCATATTACTGTGAGGGGTATCCCAGGTGTATTCATATTCATTACACGTGCAGTCTTGAACAAGTCGTAGAAGCAGCACCTCACGAGGAGGCAGCTGTACGGTCACTTGCCCCCCATCTCACAAATTATCCGAGTGAGACGGACAAGGCATGCAGGACACTGCTGGAGAAGCAAGGACGTTCTTCTGTGGAAGCCAACACATGGATATGCAGGTGTGGGGCGCCCGGCAAGGACCTACATTGACCAAATATGCGAGGATGCTGGTTGCCCCGGGTGCAATGAATGATAGGGAAGGTTGGCGAGAGAATGTCATGGATATCCGTGCTGATTGCGCGACATGATGACATCAGATTCGAGTTCAAATCCCGGACGAGGCTGTTGGAATTAAATCCGTTCTAATGCTCTTGGGAGGGCATGAATCCATATATTCTTCATTCAGCTATGGTTAAATAGTAGGGTAGGTTAGGTTCTTTAACCTTGATTAGGCCACCAGTCTAGGAGAAGGAAAACTCTGAATTCATTACCCCGCTTAAAAGATAGACCTTGTTTTACATCCTGCATGTGGAGGAAATGTTAAATAGATATATACGCACATGTGGTCACTCACAAGCGCACATAGGCACACACATACAGATGCACTCGTGCATACGCACATATATAACCGATTTGCAGCAGCCCAGTTGGCTGGGGCGTTAGAATGCACCGACTGCAAATATAGAGCATTCAGCAAGGATTAAACTTGGTATTCAGTAGCAATGGATTTACAAGACTAGCTTGATAACCATTACACCATGATGGGACACCTTTATTACCCGACTCGTTCGCCAATGGTAGGATGTGATACAAGCTCGCAAGTATAGGGTAACCAGCTATAACCTTACACCGTGCCCTTACTACCCAACCCGTTCACCACGAGTAGGATTGACACAAAGTCACAAGTGCGGGGCATCTATCGAGGATCGAACTTTGTATTCAGCAGTAATGCATCTGCGAGTCTAGCTTGACAACCACTGCACCATGATAGATGCCCTTACTATCCAATACACCACCCTGTCGGCTGGGGCATTAGAATGCACCGACTGCACTTCTGCAGAGGGGTAAAACTCCCCCAATGGGGCCACCTGTTGGCCGTAGGTGGCGACCCGTGATGCTTAAGGATAGAACCCAGGTGGATGAGCAGTCCATGACTCGCAAGGCTCCACTTTGGCCCTAACTCGGGCGGTCGGAGAGGCCCCATTCGATCAATCGGCTGGTCACGTCAAGCCCTAGCACCTATATGATTTTCCCAACCCTATTGCCCTTATGGCAATCCCCAACCCTTTTTATCATATGGGTGCTAGAAGGTGGTGACTGAGGGTTTACATGTCCTGGGAATGACGTTAAACTCTGATGGTGAGGTTCCAGTTTTGGAGGTTTGGGAAATGTGGAGCACCCCTTCATCACCATTGCTCGCTGGTCCACTCTGACCAGGACTGGTAGTACATGTTAGGGTCCCATCTATGGGTTGAATAGAAAAACATGAGTTGATAAACAAAATTGTATTATGCATTAAGAATTAATTTATTTCACAATTTTGTCGGCATTAAATGACCCACCAAGGTTGATATGCCGTAAAACAAAACAAACCAAACCAAACCAAACCGATTTGCAGACGCACGCACAGAGTAACGCATACATTCATACGTACACACACACACACACACACACACACACATACACACACACGTGCGTGTGCACTTATAAGCATATACACGCCTAACGACTTAATGAGAAAAGGAAGTGGAGACATACGGAACGAAATGATATGGTTTAATCCCTATCCTCCTCGAAAATCCCGACACACAGGCACAAATGAACAAACAAATAAATAAATAAATGAAATATGTCGGATTAAAAAAATAAAATAAACGGGCAAATAAAGTTGACAGCTAATTAGTACTGTTTCAAGATGAAAAAGGAACAGAAAGAATAAATAAAAGGATATGGGATGATCCGAACACGAGGAAGATGGGGAAGGAAAGAAAAGTTATTTTCCCCGAGCGAAGAACACCCTGTCGGCGGGGCTTAGAATAATTTCGACTGTCAACGTATGCATAAGAAATGCTTGGACTGTTATACATAGAACATCGATGGGCACCTCACGTGGTATAATGGTTAGCAAGTTGCATTAGCAGACCATTGTTAGTGAGTTCGATTCTCACTGGGTGCCCCACACTTCTGGCCTTGTGCCATATATAAGCTAAACTTAGCAAATAACTAGTAAATAAGATCGATTCTCACTGGGTGCTCACATTTCTGGCCTTGTGCCATATATAAGCTAAACTTAGTAAATAACTAGTAAATAAGATCGATTCTCACTGGGTGCCCACACTTTTGGCCTTGTGCCATATATAAGCTAAACTGAATAATTCTCGTCGAGAATATAAAAATCTGATCTCTGATAAGATGAAGAGAAAATTCTTCCAATCTGTAGCCGTTTCAGTGCTTCTGCTTGCATGCATCACTTGGTTGGTTGGTTGGTTGGTTGGTTGGGTTTTACGGTATGTCAACCCTTGTTGGGTTATTTTATGCCAAAAACATTTTGTTTTATTCATTCTTGATCAGTATTTAATTTTTTTTGAACACATATTTTTAAATTCATTTTTCTATTCAACCCTTAAATATGAGCCTAACAGGTACTACCAAACCGGGTTAGAGTTGACCTGGGAGTAATGGCGATGAATGGATACTCCACACTCCTCAGAGTTCCAAAATTTGAACTTCACCATTAGATGCAGTTTAACGCCATACACAGGACACTTAAGACCCTCAATCACTGTTTTCTAACACATATATGATAAACAGGGTTGGGGATTTTCCATGAAGGCAATACGATCGGGACAATCATATAGGCGCTAGGGCTTGACGTGACCAGCCGATTGATCGGGGAAGTGCCTCTCCTAGCCTAAGTAAGAGCCAAAGTGGAGTGTAGCATGTCATGGGCTGTTCAGCCACGAGGATTCCGCCCTTAAGCATCATGGGTCACAACCCGGGCCAACAGGTGGCCTCATTCGAGAGGGTGTCTTACCCATCTGCTGAGGTGCAGTCGGCATATTCTACAGCCCCAGCCGATAGTACTTGCATCACTTGGACTAATCATCAAGCCTCATCTAAAACATTCAGAGAAATGTATCTATTTTCTACATAATTGCCATTTAGGTCAAGGCATTTTTGTTGGCACTGTGGCAGTTTTTATATACCCATCTCATACCAGATTTATTTGACCCATCGACGGGACCCTAGCAGGTATTACTACCCCGGGTCAGCTTGGACCCGGAAGTAATAGCAATGAAAGTGTACTCTACACAAGGTCAGTTTTTTTTTAAGCGGAGTTTAACAGGTTTGAATTCAAAGTTTCCTTCCCCTAGATTATTAGGAGATAGTTATTTTCTCTAACAGTATTATCTCCTCGCTGGATACGTCATACACGTGACCTTGTGTCACAATCTTTCCGGGGCGAACGGGATAGGTAAATACCTACCTTTTGCATGAGCAGGTTGTGACACAAGGTTAATTTTTAAGCAGAATTTAACAGGTTTGGATTCAAACTTGTCTTTCTCCTACACTTATGCCATCCTGTTAGGGGAGAGTTGTGCCCCCTAACGAACGATATAACGCTTCACTGAAAGTGTAGTATCGGACAACTAGGAAGAAGGCACAAACAAAATGGATGAATGACAACACGCCACGTGGGGACAGTAATGTCTTGTTCCAAGAAATCTTCCTGTACCATGGTCGGTGAAAAATACAAACCAATATTACTGAATTTAAAATATAGATTTAACGGCTTGTCTGAATAGTTGAGATGAAGTTTGAAATATACCATCATGATTTTTTCGGACTGTTGTCCTTATCTTTACGATGATATATAAAAACACAACATTTCAGCCATTTCATCCCCGGTCTTCTTTGGTCTGTCTGAGTATAACAATGATTCGTTAATTCTTCAACGTCTTGTTTGCTGAACAGATAAACTATTCAAAATGATTCCCTTGCTTGAATCACTGTTTAATTCGGCAGACAAGGTACACCTGAAGAAGGCCGGAGGTAGACCGACTGAAACGTTATGTTTTCATATATCACGGTAAAGATGAGTACAAAATTTGACTGTTTTCAACAGTGCTGTGGTCTAGACGGTCTGAGGTTTTTCCTCGGATATTCTAGTTCTTCTAGTTTCTTTTCTGTTTGTTTTTATCGTTTCGAAACATCAAGACATAATTGTCATCACTGTTACTTTCATGTTTAATAATTATCTTCAGTTCTCTAGCAAGGTCCAGGTATTTCTCCAGCTTCTCGATTTTCTTCCCTTTTACTCGGTGATTTGCCAAAAAGAACGAAATCCACCAACTGACAACTTCTTTTGTTTTTATGGAATAAAACTAGATATGATCATTTTTGTGTGTCTAATTGTGTACGATATAGTCTAGTCTGTATGTATACCACTCCTCAATATAATCAAACTTTGTTTCTTGCATAGTTCTCGGTGGATCAACTTCAGCCCACTTAACCCGGCCTGTTATTTCACTACGTTCATGTGAATTTGCTGCATGCGAATTTTTCTCATCAGTAATAACATGTGGTTTTCCTAGTGACAACAAATCTCCTCAGCTCTCCAGAACCTTTTAATCTCAACACTGCTGTGGTCTAGGCAGTGTCATTTCTTCCTTGAATCGACAGTTTTCCCAGCCTCTTTTCTAGTTCTTGGGGATTTTTCTAAGAACACCATCTATGATTGGTTATTTTCTGTTATATTTTGTTGTTCCTATTATTTTGGATTATAACATAACACTAACCCCTTCGAACAACTAGGATAGGATGCAAGAGTTTGATTGGTTTGAATACAGAGTTTTCCTTCTCCCAGACTGGTTGCCTAACCAAGATTAAAGAACCCAGTCTGCCATACTATTTACCCATAGCTGGAGGAAGAATAAGTAAAAAAAAAGTAAAGTCGTCGGAGTGGCCTAAAGTCGGTATCAGCCAGACAGCGAGGGAATCTATCCCCTTTTCACTAGCGCTAGACCAAGGAGATTTCTTGGGCATCTGAGGCGGAGCGTCACTCCTACCCTACCATCAGGTCCTCACTTTACCGCACATATCCGTGTGCTACTCATACGCTGAGTTGGCGAGGACTGGAATCGAACCAGAAACTCAAGGTCCCCAGCCGGTCACTCTACCGACTGAACTAAGCCGGCCCTTCGAAGGGAGAATAGTTGGATACATACCTTTCCCAATGGTATTATAAGGTAGATAGAACAATACCTAATAACTAATTGATTAAACAAAGGTGAAATACTGTTTTTATCAAAAGTGGACACCTTGGTATTTGTCTCTGTCTCCGATTGAACTATCTTAGATATTGTCTCATATCTAAAGCAGTCAGACTTCCAGTAATGGCGTCAGTGAAGGCATCTATCTCTACCGCAATCGTCTTGGTTGTCAAAAAGGCCCCTCCAAAAAACCCTAACACTCCACAGGACC